>JAXHKN010000390.1:0-25894 GCA_038407165.1 Ceratocystis variospora | reverse complement strand
TAGAATCCTAGCGGCGCGCTCTAGGCACGGCGACTTCGAAGAGTACCACACTAGGTTCGAACATCGAGCTGCCGAGTCAAAGTGCCAAGTGCCGAACTGTGGCAAGCCAAAGGACTTTAGCCACCCTTGGGAATGCTTGGGAAACACGATGAGACTGACCAAAAGATTCGTGAAGAAACTCCTCAGGGAAGACAAGTCGTGCAAGTACCTAGCACAAAAATTGGACCCTAAATGGAGGGCATATCAAGTATATACTTGACGGGGGACGAGCTAGCACGGAGGGGAGGGGGGTGTTCAGTTTTGTTTGTTTCCTTGGGCTCTCTTTTGTCTCTACTTTGTGTTTTTTTCTTTTCTTTTTTGTTTTGACGACTACAGGAGGAAGGCGAGTCACAAGCTTGCTTGGGAGCATACGCGCTTCTTTTTCAGAGTGTCAATTCTGTCTGGTGACCAATCTGGCGTCGTTTGATCTTGGTTTGATTTGATTTGAATATATTTAATGTCTACCGGAATCACCAAGATTAAACGACGCTTGATCTTGGTGATTCCAGTAAACGATAATATATTCGGGCAACGTCTGGTGGGAGAGCTTCCTAGTTAGAAAGCGGGACTCCTAAAAGTCATGGGTGATCCGTAAAGCCAAAGGCTGCCTACTGGAAGGCGACATCATCCAAGCCGCCAACGCCCGACCACTGTCGTGTTGTTGTAGAAAGCCAGTGGAAAAGATTTATATTCAACAAGCAAGCAAAACCTCGGTCAAAATTATTCCAGGTGGTTTTCCCTTCCGTGTGCCAATTACAAAGGCCCGGATGGGACAGAACGGGGACGCATGGTAGCGCTTGAATCTGCTTATCGTCATCTAGCAATTAGAACTGCTCATGAAGACTTCAATAAATACCGTGGATGTCCACACGGATGCAATCATCATAATCAACCAAAAAGCAAGAACGTTAGCGGATATAATATGCAGGGCGTTGCGCAAATCATAGAGCTAGAAGTGTACGGGCATATATCACTCAACAACACGGACGTAAAATGCGCAAAGGTAGACGTAAAACAAGGCAATAACAATAACGTAAAATGCGTTGCTGGTGTGCCACTACACCGTAACTTTAAGCTCCTACAACACTACCTGTACCTATCCGCAAGCCTTCTTCTACCTAAGAAACACAATTAGAAGAAGAGTGATAGTGTCCGGAGAGGTTCCAAGATGGCAAGCTCGGAAGGAGGTCTAAGACGGTGTTTGGTGGGCTTTTCGTCTTCCCAAAGACTGACATCCAAATAAAACTACAGCAACCACTCCGAGCAGGGAGCAAAGGAGAGTGCTCCGCTCTGCCCATCGCGACAACTGTCAGCCTAGTTTATATGCAGGGCGCCACAAGCAAAAGCAAGGTAGCCAATCCTGGAAGCGCACCCTGCAAGGAATCCAGTCAGCAAAGTTGGACTCTCAAAAGTCATGGGAAATCTTCCAAGTGTTTGATTTGAATATATCTAACGTCCAACCTTCGAAGTGTAGACAGCTGTCTGCCTGGCAGTGGTGCTGTAAATGACACAGTTTACAGAGCCTGTTGTTGTGTAGCTGTAGAAACTTGGTAGATGCTGATACGATAAGTTAATTTTAAATTTCAGGTGAGCAAACAAGGTGGCCCTGTTTGAGCCACAGCTGTTTTGCTTGTCTAGTTTTGGAACAAATGAGGCGAGCGAGAGTAGACGTAAAATATATTCAAATCTATGGCGAGCGAGCCTGGCAGAGGCTTACTTTACTGATCTACGTAGGCATGAAGTATATTGAAGCTCAACCTCAAGTATTACATGGTCATAATGCCAAACCTTGACATCCGCTGTTCTAAGACATTCTGATACATGATCATTCCTAAGAAAAGGACGTCTATAGTCTGACTGACTCTTGTACAGAGCGGAACAGTCCATTGTGGTGCGCGAAAAGCTACGGAAGAAAAATAGGACATTGGTATGTCAAAACAAGACATTTTGAATCAGCAGTGATTGCTTTTAGTATCTTACTGCTGCCACTGCTGCCACTGCTGCCACTGCTGCCACCGCTGCCACTGCTGCCACTACCATTACCACTACCACTACCACTACCACCACCACTACCACCACCACCACCGCCACCACCACCACCACCACCCCCACCACTACAGCCACTACTACCACCATTACCACTACTGCCACTACTACCGCCACCACTACCACCACCACTACCACCATTACCGCCACCACCACTACTAGCACTGCCATTACTACATGACTGACAAACCCCATCTAACCGGCTGGGTGGCTAGGTTGTCTTGTCGGAGAAAAGCAGTTTTAAGGGTAACATGGCATCTGTAACGGTAAATAAAACAAATATTTTTTTCTTTTTTGCACAAGTTATATGAGGGGTAAGCCGCCCTTAGTCTTGTCAGGCAATGCAAGAGTGTAATGATATTTGTAGCCCTGCTTAAAGATCAGGGAAGCTGCAGATAATATAACCAGTAAAAAGAGAGGTTGGTTTAGTGCTTTCCATTGCTGCCCTGGGACTTTCCTGTTGTTTGGCACCTATTTATCTCTGTTAGGTAGTTGCGATATAGTGTTTGCAGTACACGTCTACAAAATGATGTGCATAAATCAAGTATCCATGTATTTTCCATGTAGCATACTCTACTGTATATTGTGTACCAGACTTCAGATGCACATTTGGCGCAGGTGCAACCTATTTCTACTGAGCCTTGTCTCAAATGCTATACGCTACAGCGTAATGGCGACGGCAGAGTCTGGCGACTGGTAGTAGCAGGTAAATAAAGGATGAACATGCCTACGTATAGGGGACGGAACATGAGAGAGCCGAAATTGAGAATCGAGAGATGTAGTCAAGAGAAGAATAATGCTGGTAAGTTTCAGTATCGGCTGAAGATTTGAGAGTGCATGGGTCACATTGCTCACAGTGTGTCCCTCCCTGGCTTGCTGGCTTGGAGACTTGAAGCTTAGACGAAAAGGCTTGTGTGTAAAGGGGGAGGGAGGACTTTTATGTATGTTACACACACATGTACATATATGCACTATTATGTACATACAAGTAAACTTGTAAGCACATGAGACCACCGATGCATGTTTCTTTGGCTGGTTTGTCAAGAACTCTAGAAAATTCCCGTGGTATTTTTGACTGGAACCTACCGCATTGGTGTTTCACAGCAGATGCTATCCCTATACTTGTCTACCTCCTAGGTTGTGTCTCTTGAACCGCCATGACAGCATCCCTACCCTATGCAAGATTGAAGATGGAAATTAGACATGGTGGCGAGGAGGGGCAGCATCTGATGTCCACCAGCGCAGCAGGCACCGTCTGGATTTGGTGTGGCGGGTGAGCATGGCATGCCTCATATGCCGCAAGCAAGCTGATTTACATGTGGCCTTGTACGGCTGCGTAGCCTTGCACGGCTGGAACTTGTATCTAAGGCGGTGTTTGACGTTTTAATCTTGTTCCCCAGAGCCTGAAAATATTGAACGTATTTTGTAATGCAATACGGGCCTAGGCTTGGTGTCAAAAGGTCTGAGAGCATCCTAAGGAAGGATGAGGAGAAAGGAAAGGAAGAAGAAAAAAAGAAAGGGAACAGGAGGGAGAGGGGGCAAAAGTGCAACAGGAAGGGAAAGAGTCAGAGGAAGAGAGGAGGATGGGAAGAAGAAAGGGAGAGAGCAAGAGGAAGAAGAAGAGGAAGAGGAAGAGGAAGAGGACGAGGATGAGGATGAGGATGAGGACGAGGACGAGGACGAGGACGAGGACGAGGACGAGGACGATAAAACCGAGATAAAATACAGCCTGTAATTAAATTATTCCCCGAATTAAACGAACCCAAAATGTGCATTTACCAGGGGTAAATCTTGTTGGCTTCTCGTTTCCCATCCAGTTGGATCTTGTTAGCTTAGCCTCGTTTTTAACAAGATCCATAATTGATCTTAAATTCAAATGTGGCTTATTTGATGCCCTTTTCTTTCACATTATATTGCATCTTGAAAACATACGGTGAGCAGAATCTTGTCTGTCAGTAGTCCGTTCCAAGACCAAACCATACTTCTGTTTGCCTACATATGTCTGGGTGCCAGTGCTACATACATACGTACATACGTACATACATACATACATACATACATACATACATGCATTTATCAACGCGTTTCATTGCACCTTATGGATATTGTTCCCCAAAAAAGGCGTGTCGTCGACAACTGGCGGACGACCGTGGCGACCCCTGTCGACATATCTTAGAGCGGGTAACTACTGTGAGCCAGGGGCACGCCAGGACAATTGTATTGCAATTGCCATATTAAACAAAGGAATTGAACAAACTTGGTTAGCTGCCTTGCGTTTCTCTTTCTTCTTTCGGTGATGGTCTCTACTTTTATTTTGTCTTCGTCAAGGGGGGAGGGGGGGATCCCTCAGGGTGTATCCGAAGCTTCAGCACGGAGCGCGGAGTCGGGTAAGCAGCCCAGAACTTGACCTAGGCCTCTTGATGGTATAGTACGACGGGCAACGGCGTGGAAAATACAAACTAGCAGGGAGACGCTAGGAGAGACACTAAAGGCATTAATATATGCTAGTATGCATATTGATGGACGTTTGTGTCGCACTGGCTGTACATGTCGTGCAATGGCAAGTGATCCGGCCCAGCCAAGTCAGGACATATCACGCCCGTTTGACGTCCTTCCGTTCTGTGATGTGTTCTCTATTCTCCGTCAGTCTTATAGGCCCGTCCGCCGTCTGCTACCCCACGACAGGCTGTGTTATTTGTCTCGCAGGCGCGAGTTACTTCCTTTTCCCATGTACTTGCCTTCCTTTTGTATTTATGTGTTTGCTCGCTTTATTTTTTTATTTATTTATTTTTGGTTCCTGCCCCTTCCCCTTCCTTCTTGCCCTGCTAGATGCTCGACTTTGAACAACTTACTTGGTTGGCTCGTATCTCTTTTTCCTTCCTGCTCTTCCTATGCTCTGCTTGGCTGGCTTACACCTTTTTTCCTTGTCCTTTTTTTTTCTTTTCTTTTATCTGTTATGCTGAGGTATCCCCATACGAATTTGAACTGCATTCCTCCCCTCTTCTTTCCTCTTGCCTTTCTTTCATCTTGTTTTGTTCCTTATTCCTTATTCCTGTTTGTCCCTGCGTCCACTAGATTCGCTTGGTCTGTTACAAGATCTTGGTCTTGGCCTTGGTGTCCTTGTACTTTGCCTACTCAGGGCAAGTTCTCGACGTCTATATCCTCCCTCAGGCTCAGCTTTCCTTCTTGCAAGCTGCCTGTCTCTATTTCTATAAAGCGAGCTCCTTCTTCTTTCGAACCTGTCTATCCACCTTTTGACAAGTCTCCTTCCCTCTTTCCCTCTCAACCTCGGAAAGCAACTTCTCCTGCCCTTTGCACCTTCCCTCTCCAGGCTGCGTTCTTTCCTTGACATATAGTCCCCAAGTTGAGCTAGTTATTTTGATGCCCCCCCCCCCCGCCGTGTGCCTCTCTCGGTTTCCCATTGTTCTCCTCTTCATTTTCTTCGACCTTCTTTGCCCTGAAACGAATTAAAACCCCGTCTTTCCACCATATAAAAATCTTTCTTTTTTTCCTTCCCATTCTTTTCCTCTTCGTCTCTCCTAATATTGCGTCTTTCTATTTACACGTACTTTCTTGACGGCTGCACTGATATCGCCTCATTGCTCATTGTCCTATTGACTCTTTCTTCCCCGTTGCCTGTCGCGTTCGTTCTCTTGCATGTTTCCACTGTTCTTTGGCTTCGCTCCTGCTGCTTTGCTCTCCTGTGTTGTTGTTGTTGTTGTTGTCGTCGTTGTTGCTATAGCTTCAGCTTCTTCTTTTCCCTTGCGTCAGCCACAGCCTTACAACTGTCTCGTCTATGCTTCTATAGCTTCTTTATTGCGTGGACTGACGTCTGTCTTCTCTTTTGTCCGTCTCCCTTCTTGGCACTTAATCCCTGTTCGAGAGCCCGTGGCTGCTGTTCCGACACTACGGTAGCCTGCTTCTGCTCTTCCGTCCCAGCTCCGAGCCGATATACGATTTGCGCACCAGAGCCCACTGCTTCTGCTCCCACTCACTGCTAGTTACCAATGTCTCTCGCCGGCCGGCCTCTCGAGGCCTCGGGTGTCTGGACTGATGTCTCAGGCTGGCTTCCTATCGTTAAATTCTCGGCCGACGACGTCTTGGTCACTCTCCGATATGTCTATCCGTGCTCGGTGTACGCCTACTTTATGCTGAGTAGCATTACATCTGTGGTTTTCCTCCATAGCCTCAAAGCCTCCATTCAGAAGAAGCCTGATTCTTTCCGCACTCCCTGGCTTATCCGCTTCATGCACTTTTGCTCTTTTAGCTACCTTGTCCAATTATTAGCCATCTTCTTTCGCTCCTTTGTTGCTGGCAAGTGGCTAGCAAGGGATGATGAGGTTGTCAGCACTGCGGCCTGCATGCTTTTGTATGCAATCCAGAGCCTCTGCATCTCTGATAACCAATTCCCTGTTTGGTACCCCTACTATGGCAGCTGGTTTATCGGCCTTGTTTGCGAGCCCTGTATGATTCTGGTTTGGGCCTATACCTCTCGACCTTTTGAGTTGGCATCTTTCTATGATATCTTCACTCTGGTTCTCTGCGGCTTGCGAACCTTGTTCTACTTTTTTGCTATTGTTGTTTACATGGCTAGAAAACAATGCAAGCCTTCCAAAGTTGTGATGGATGAAGAACAACAACAACAACTTTGCCTGGCTAATGAGGTGGCTATTGACGCTGAGCAAGAACCTCTTTTGTCCAACTCTGCGTCCGGCTCATCTGAGTCCGGAAGAAGCGCAACGAAAAACACACTGGACCGTCCTTTCTCTTCTTACGGCTCAACTATCCAGGCTGGTAGTACTGATAGCTTTGTAGCTGGTCCGCGAAAAGATGACGACGATCAAGGAAATGGCAACGAAAGTCCCAGCAACGGCGATACCAACACCGTGGATGGCGAGGGTGACGAAAATCTAGACTCAGACAAGAAAAGTGAGCAGGACCTGCAAAAGAGGCTATTGGAAGAGGGCAGCTGGCTTTCTTATCTGAAACGCTACAAGGTAAGTTGTTTCGTTCTCACATATCCCTTCCAAAAACAACCCCTTTTGCTAACTACAGCATCCACAGGTTCTCCTTCCGTACATATGGCCTATGCGCAACTACAAACTCCAATTCTTTGCTGTTCTGGTTGCAATATGTTCTCTGACTGACAATGTCCTGAACTTGCTTCTTCCTCGCCAACTTGGACTTATCATGGACTCTTTGACTAGGGGAGTGGATTCCATTGTCTGGTCTCAGTTAGGCGTCTATGCTTTATTGCGGGTTCTCGGCTCTGACTGCGGTATAAGCTTTATCCGGGAGTGGCTGTACTTTCCTATTGAAAACTATTCCAAAGAGAATCTCAACCGCGCCGCTTTTGACCATGTCCTCAAACTGTCCGCTGATTTTCACGATTCCAAAAGTACTTCAGAGACTATGATGGCGGTTCGCGGTGGCGAGAGCTTTTCTTCCCTCATTGAAACTGTCATGCTGAATGGCTTAGGAATGATAATCGACCTATTCCTTGCCATCATCTATCTCACTTCAACCTTTGGTCCCTACGAAGGGTTGATCACTACCACCACTGGCACTCTGTATCTCTTCCTTTCGGCCAGTTTGATCATTGAAAGTCGCCAAGCCAAGCGCTCATATGTTATGGCTCTCTACAAAGAAGGCAAAAATCTCCATGACGGCATTGATGGCTGGCAAACCGTTGCTTCGTTTAACCAGACCCGCTATGAACGCGACCGTTACTCCAAGTCCGTCTTGGAGCTTATTGGACACATGAAAAGGTATACTTTCCATTGGTTTGGCACTCGTGCTCTTCAGTCTCTTTCTCTTCTCGTTGGTCTCCTTGCTGGCTGCTGCTTGGCCATTGTACGCATCAAAAACGGACAGGCTACACCTGGTCAGTTTGCCATGCTTTTGATGTACTGGAATCAGCTCTCTGCCCCCCTGATGCACTTGTCTTACATCAGCAAACATCTTAGTAGCATGATGATTGATGCTGAGCGTGTTCTCGACCTACTGAACACTAAAATAACTGTAACCAATCAGCCTGGTGCTCGTCCATTACGCCTTACTCGAGGAGATGTTGAGTTCAACGGCGTCAGCTTTGGCTACAGCGACAAGAAGAATGCTGTTACTGGCCTGTCCTTTTTTGTACATGGTGGTCAGTCGGTTGCATTTGTCGGTGTATCGGGAGCAGGAAAGTCAACAATCCTCAAGTTGATCTCGCGCTTTTACGATCCTACGGAGGGCTCTATCTTGATTGATAACCAGAACACCAAAGATGTGGACATCTACAGTCTGCGTGATCATATCGGTCTTGTTCCCCAAACACCTGTTCTTTTCAACGACACAATTATGAACAACATCAGATATGCCCGAATGTCAGCTTCAGACGATGAGGTTTACGAGGCTTGCAAAGCTGCCTGTATCCATGATAAGATTATGGGATTTCCTCAGCGTTATGAAACAAAGGTTGGCGAACGAGGTGTCAAGCTTTCTGGCGGCGAGCTTCAACGAGTTGCTATTGCCAGGGCTATTTTGAAACGTCCTGATATTGTCCTCCTTGATGAGGCTACTAGTGCCGTTGATACAGACACGGAACAGAAGATTCAGGCGTCGTTAAAGAATCTTACTGAGAATCGAACGACGTTCATTGTCGCCCATCGCTTGTCTACCATCATGAACGCTGACCGCATCATTGTCATTGGTGATGGTAGGATCCTAGAGATGGGAGACCATGAGAGCCTACTGAAAGTGCGCGGCAAGTATTACAGTCTTTGGTCAAAGCAGGTCTTCCTCAAGCCCAAGAAAGAGGAGGAAGAGGACAAGGGTAAGGATATATTTGTAAATGATCTTTCTGAGGATGCAGTGGCTGCGCAGCAGGCCAAGGCGGCAAGCTTACTTGATGCCCCAGTGCCTAAGCTTGAAGATGAAAGCGTTCAAGACGGAGCAAGTCACATTGCAGGTGAAAGACAGCAAGACCAAGTGGCAGCTTCGGATATTCCCACAAGCATGGCCACTAACGCTGGTAGTCGCTCTACAAAATCTACTATTGATACTCCCATGCAGCGATTGTCTTCGACTTAGGAGTCGAATCTCAACCCGCATGCGCCCTCTTTCCTTCCGCAAAGCCTTCCGCAAAGTCCTGTTTCTGGACTCAAACACACCGGCCCATCGTCGCTGCCCACACATGTCCCAGTGGCCCTGGTCCCTTTCCAGTCTCTCCATAACGGGCAATTTGCAAGCTTTGACTCTAGTCCCAAGTTTCAATTCCCAAGTCCAAATAGTCTCACCTTGACGCCACCGTTTTCAACACGAGATAGTCCTGTGACTTGGGGTCTTCGATATCGAGGCAGGGAATTCCTTCCACAGAACAGCAGAGAAGAGAGTTTGAGCGGAGGAGGTAGTTGCAACGGTGGTGGCGATATGCTGGCTACAAACAAGTCAACCTTTTACCGGCCTCGATACATTCCGTTTGTCAATTCTAAGAGCGACCCGATCCGACGTGCTAGCACATTGAGTTCAATTCCGGAGTCACACGAAGAGATGGATGACTATGATGATGAGGTAACTTTCCACGGCTGCGTTACTGCTAATAGATGCGCCATGGCTAACTATAATGTTTAGGAAACAAGCGATAACGGCAGCCAAGGCCCAGCAGCGTCTGGCAGCACGACAGGGCGCGAAGACGAAGAGCAGGATGCAGTTAGCGATGATGAGGACTGCAATTCTAGTGACAACCAACAACTACTTTCGAGCACGCGGCTCAAAGCTGCCAGGTGGCAGGAGGAGTACCTCAAGGCCGACAGCCAAAAGCTACACCTTCCTGAGCATGAGCGTGGGCTTTCGTACTGGGGCCGTCTCTTCCGGCAGAACGCCGACCAGGCACGACGGAGAAACGAAGGTCGAGCCCAGTAAAAGGAGACGGTCTCGACTTTTTATTATTTTATTCAGCTTTGATATCGTTTTTGAGATGTTATTTCCCGTCCCTTTTTCGTTTTCTTTCTTGGGAATTAGTGGCTGATAGGGAGTTATTTAAACAAATAGAGCTATGGGAGTAGATGTTAATGGTATAGAGAAGCAGGGAGGGATAGGCTGACTGGGCAAAGTCAATGAGGTTTTTATGTTTTTACGCTTTGTACGTTTTATGGTTTTATTTTCTTCTATTCTTTTCCTTATATCTATTTTGTTAGTCATGTGTGTGTGTGTTTTCTTTTTTTTTTTCTTTTTTTTTTTTTTTTTTCTTTTTTATTTTTTCACTGGAAAAGAAACTGGAGGTTTTCCACGCTGGTCAGAAGCCAAGGGGCGGCTTCGTAGAGGCTTGTCGAAAGCAAAATAGTGAGTGAATCTTGGGTGAGTATATAACAAATTGTGAGGGTATGAAACGTTAAGACTTGTGCTTTTCTTTGTTTCTGGCGCCTTTTGAGCAGAGCCACCAGGATGGCCTCCAGCACTAGCACCCGTCAAGTTCATGGGCCTATATTAAAGAGTATGACTTCCACAAGCAATGTGGTAGGCGAAAGGAAGAAGCAGGAAGGAGAAAGGAGAAAGGGGAAAGGAGAAAGGGGAAAGGAGAAAGGTGAAAGGTGAAAGGTGAAAGAATAAACGGGAAACAGGAAGCAGGAAACGGGAAACGGGAAGCAAGAAACAGGAAGCAGGAAACACTTACATCTCAGCCAAACTCGCGCCCGTCATCAGAGCACTAACATCAGCATGCCACCGCCAGAGCCAGATTCTCCTGGCCCTCTAGGCGGATGGATCCCACCAGTTTGACCTTGCCCAACCCTGCATTGCTTCAGGAGCCCAGGGGACACAATCTCGTCTACGCTTATGGGTTGAGTGTTCGTGCACCTTGTACTCAAGTTTGCATCATGTAAGCTCACGTAATGGTAGGCGTAGTTTAATCGCCCATTTCTGTTCCTGCCTGCCTGTACTGGCATACAAGAAAATGCCGCCACAATTCCCATGCAATGTGGCGCTACAAACAGTGCAGTGGCGCACTGGCTGAAGTGGGGCCGTCGTTGCTCCCTCCTCACCATAGACCATAGACTCACTCATACTATCAACTTTACATGCTTGCCAGGATCTGTCTTACAGCCATATTTGGCACATCCTGGTCTGCGTTTGGCTGCTAGATTGTCTTCCCAGATTCTCGTGAGAGTATTGGGCCATAAACGATATGCCCCACCCAGAAGCTCAACTCGGGCACTCATTCGTTTTCCGCCCTACTACTACTCATACAAGATCTCCCCCTTCCACTGGCTGTGTCGGCGGGTTAGGCATTTGAAAGGTGTGTAGCCAAGGTGAGTCCTATTGCATAAAGCCAAGCCGAGGCGTAAGGCAAGGTAAGGCAGACCAAGCCTTGTCAGATAACCAGGTTCCGTGTGGGAATATTTGGAAACGGCCCTGGCAAGGCAGTTCCCGTCCAATATCCAATAAGTGGCGAAGGTATCGACCTATGTCACGGACTTGAGTTTGTGGGTTCTGCCATTACTCACATTGCTTTCTTTTGTACGCCAGCAGCACGCACGCACTGCTACAGCAAGCACTACTAGGCCGAGCGGGCGTACCCAGCAGAGGTTGCTTGGGGCTATGCAATACAGCAACCACGCAGTGTTCAACGATGGGCACTGCTACACCACTACATACTTCAGCATAGTCCTGCCACAGCACTGACTGCCTAAAGCCCCAGTCTCGTACAAATTGTCACGTATTAAATGTTTGCTGCTGAGCAGTGACAGAAGAGTGAGATGTGATTTCATTATCCTGTGTTAAGGTTACACCGAGCCCAACCGTTAGGGTTGTACAAAGCCTGCACTTGGGGCCGATGACTATCATGCACTCCTACCATCGCCCTTCGCAAAGGTGGAAGCAGCGACTTCGCGGCTATGGTTTTGTGTGTTTTTTCTTCCTTTTCGTCCATCTTGCATGTGTTTGTTTTCTTGTTCATTCTCGATAGATAGTATTTCACTAGAAATGAAATCCGAGGTTTTCCACACTAGCCGGAAGCAACGTCGTCGCGGCTTCATAGAGGCTTGTCAAAAGCAAAATGGTGAATCTTGGGTGAGTATATAACAAATTCAAAGGGCATGAAACGTTAATGAACATAAATGACATGTTTTTTTTTCTTCCTTATTTTTTTTCTTTTCCTTCCCCCTTTAAGCTGAGCCACCCGGACGGCTTCCAGCACCAGCACCAGCACCCCCAGCACCACCGCCCATCAAGTTCTTGGCCCTATATCAAAAAGGTATGAGTTAGTCACCGACAATGTGGTAGGAGAAAGATGAAAGAATAAACAGCAAACACTTACATCTCAGCCAAGCTCGGGTCCGACATTAGAGCACTAACGTCAGGCATGCCACCGCCAGTGCTCATGTTGTCAGCCATGGCACGGAGACGCGGGTTGCTCATCAGGTTGCCCATCAGCTCGGGGTTGCTCATGAGGTTCTGGGCCATACTCTGGAACATTGGGTTGCTCATAATGCTGCCAAAGTCAGGCATGCCGCCGGCACCACCGCCAAACATGCTTGCCATATCAGGCAAGCCTCCAGCTCCAGCTCCAGCTCCAGCTCCAGCTCCAGCCTCAGCACCGGCGCTGGCCGAGACCGAAGCCTCCCGTGTAGTCAAATCAGCCGAACTCTCGCCCTCCTGCTCTCCAACGCGGCGCTTAGCAGTCTCAAAGCCCTTCTTCATGGCATCGCTGCCGCCGTTGCCTTCGTACTCAATGCCCTTGGCATAAGCTTCCATGGCGCCACGGGCATCACCGAGCGCAAAACGCGCTAGTCCTAGGCGCGACCAGCCCTTGGTGTACTTAGGGTCAAGGGCAACGGCAGCCTCGGCGTCTGTCTTGGCGGCAGCGTGGTCCTTGGCGGCGCTGTGCGCGGCAGCGCGGTTAGAGAGGTAGATGGCATTGGACGGATGCAGATCTAGGGCCTGTGAGTACAGACTGATGGCGGACGCGTAGTCCTTTGCGGCCATGGCGGCATTTCCTTTGCTCTTGAGGCTTTCGGCAGCAGCCTTGTCTTCGGCGGAAAGCTGGGCGGTCGAGGAAGAGGAGGAGCTGGCAGTAGCAGCAGCAGCAGCGGCGGCGGCAGCGATATTTCCCGTTGGCGAGCCAGTCTTTTCTTTTGCTTGGCGCAGCGATTCGTACACTGTGAAAATCTGGAGCAGCGTCTGTGGGCCAGTGGCAGCGCGTACGCCAGCGGCATCAGTGGGGTCAACCTTGAAGGAATCGGCAATGCAGTTGACAGCGACCTCAATGTTTTCGGCTTCGTCAGCGGCCAGCGTACCGTCAGTAGTGGAGGTGTTCAGGAAGTCGCAGATGGCCAAGGCCAGGCGTTGCTTGGATGTGAGAGACTAGTTGTGAGAATGGTGTTAGTTGGATGGCTGGCCAGACCAGAAGCAGCGAGGGGTAAGATGATAGGGAGAAAGAACGGCGATCGCGACGTACCATGATGGAGGGGGAGGGGTGGGAAAGGCGATTAGGATGTCAGTGTCTGTAGCTGTAGTGCTAAAAAACGACGAGTAGTAGGAGAATGAACAAGAGTAAAGCGTGAGCGTCTATTATACAAAGCGCAGCCTCTTCCAGAAGTGAGTCTTCACAGCAGCACAGCAAAGGTCAATGATGTCCATAGAAGCTTCCAGTGCCTTTTTGGGCAGTCTCAAAGATAAGCCCCGCTTGGCTGTCTGTCTAGCCTTGGCTGTTGGCGATATATGCATATACTGGATAGATGCATTGAAAGTTAGGTTACACGAAGAGTCTCCACACATGCTGAGTCAGCATGTATTTGATGAAGGGAGTGTGCAGCCCGGGGGCACTGCTGAGAAGAACCTTGGCGGACGCTGCCAGAAGTTCACGATAGAGACGGCGAAATAGACAGTTCATTCATGTAGCTTTCAACAATCTTAATTTTTAATTTTTAATTTTTACGTCTTTGCTACTTTTTCTCCATGTCTCCCAGCGTGTTGAAGATATATTTTTTTTCCCTTTTTTCTCCTCCAAAAAGAAAACTTTTTGCATGTGTTGTGTTTGTTCCCAAGATATTTCCAATCCCTAACCATAACAAATGTTCGCAAGACAAGAAAATAAAACCCCCCAAAAAAAAAGAAGAAAAAAAAAAAAAAAAAAAAGGCGATATCAAAATAGAAGAAAAGAGAAACAGGGGCCGCGGCGGTAGTAAGCAGAAATTGACAAGAAAATGACAAAAAAACCCAGGAAACACAAGAAGATTCTCCCCGCATACATGCAAAGACAATGAAGTACAAAAACAAAACACTAAGACACAGGACACGCAGCATGAGGTGAAACAGCGATACCAGTAGCGGTAGTGGCAAGACATGGAAACCCCAGCACGAGGTAGGAGGAAGAGATGAAGAAAAGCCCAAGAAACAATAAAACAGGTAGAAACGAGAAGGCCTTAGATCAGTCCTCTTCTCCCGCTCCCCCCTCCTCGCTCTCTGTCATCATTCTTCCCTCTGGCCCTCGCCCTGATCAATCGCTCCCACCTTCTCCAGTAGCCCTCTGGCCCTTTAGCTGTGCTCGCCCTTGGTCCGCTCATGCATCAGTGCTCTGCGGATGCGGTCCTTCTCGCTATCCCACGTCAGGAACTCGTCCAGTGCGCAGCCGGCTGGCACCATCGGCAACACAGGCACCTTCTTGTCCGTCATCACCTCGAGCAGCGCCGGGCCATCCGACTCAATCAGCCACTTGAGCGCTTCCGTGGTCTCGGAGGGGTTGATAAGGCGGCGGTGCTGGATACCCATGGCATCCGACAGCTTCATAAAGTCGGGGTTGGTCTGGTGAGTGTGGGCGTAGCGGTCCTCGTAGAAGAGGTTTTGCCACTGTGTCACCATGCCCTGCTCCTCGTTGTTAAGTACAATCACCTTGACACCAATGTTGAACTGTGCCGCTGTCGTTAGCTCTGTCAGCGTCATGTTAAACGACGCATCGCCATCAATGTCAATAACCAGAGCATCAGGCTGCGCGACCTTGGCACCAATGGCGGCCGGAAGACCAAAGCCCATGGTACCTAGACCGCCCGATGTGATCATTGAGCGCGGGTGGCGCCAGCGGAAGTGCTGTGCCGTCCACATCTGATGCTGGCCGACACCCGTAGAGATGTAGGTCTTGTCCTTGCGGTCAGCCACCAGGTTGCTCAGCTCTTCGATAAGAGCCTGCGGCTTGATGTTGCCAGGTCTCTCCGTACGCTCAAAGTCGCACAGCGGCCACTTGCGCTTCCACTCGTCAATCTGTGCGAACCACTCCTTGCGGTCATCCAGCGTTTGGTTGTTGATCAGGGGTAGCAGGTGCTTGAGGTTCTCGGCGACATCGCCTTCGACAGCCTCGGTGGCTTGGACCACCTTGTTGATGTTCTTGGGCAAAATCTCAAAGTGGACAATACCACCGCGGCCCTCGGCATCGGCTAGACGGGCAGCAGGAGCGAACTTGGAGACGTTAAGAGTCACACGGTCGTCAAACCGGGCGCCCAGAGCGATAATCAAATCAGCGTTCTGGACGGCCATGTTGGCGTAGGCCGAGCCGTGCATTCCCAGCATGTGCAGAGACTTGTGGTCCAGCTCGTCAAAGCCTCCCAAGCCGTGGAGAGTGGTAGTGACGGGCAGGTAGGCCTTATCAGCCAGGGCCTTGAGGATCTCGGGACCGCCAGGCGACAGGATGATGCCCTGGCCGGCGTAGATTATGGGCTTCTTGGCATTGTTAATGAGCTTAGCAACGCGAGACATGGAAGCGGCTATGTGCTTTCTGGAGATTTCCATGGCAGCACGCGAGGCAGCGCTAGGAAGACTGGGGAGGGCAGGGCCGGAGGGAATGGCGCGACGCAGGACGCCGGCAGTCACATCCTTGGGCAGATCGACCAGGACGGGGCCAGGACGGCCGCTGGTGGCAATCTCAAAGGCCTCGTTGATGCGGCGAGGCAGGTCAGCAACGGAGCGAACCATGACGTTCCACTTGGTGCAGGAGCGCGAGATACCAACGACATCAGCCTCCTGGAAACCGTCGGAGCCAATAGCCGAAGTAGGCACCTGGCCACAGAAGACCACCATGGGGGTGCCATCAGACATGGCATCCTGCATGGGAGTGATGACATTCGTAGCACCAGGACCTGAGGTGACAAGCACGACACCGGGCTTGCCTGAGGCACGGGCATAGCCCTCGGCCATGTGGCCGGCGCCCTGTTCATGGCGGGGCAGGATGAAGTCGAAGTGTTTAGAGTTGTGGATAGCATCGAAGACGGGGAGAATAGCACCGCCAGGGTAGCCGACTGTAAAAAAGAAAAAAGAAAAAAAAAGAAATTGGGTTAGCAGGATGAGATGTGGAAGGGGGAAGAGGGAAGAGGGAAGAGGGAAGAGGGAGAAGACAAGCGAGACTCGGATGTGGTGTGAGACTTACAGATGTGCTTGACGCCGTGTCTGAGCATCATCTCGTGGAAGATTTCGCCGCCAGTCTTGCCAATGAATCTGTGAATGCCGGAGTCTATCAGTTAGAAGTCCAATTGAGCACGGGATATCCAAGCTGGGCTGATAGTACGTACGACTCATCCATCACTTCGTTCTTAGACTTGAGCGATTGTACATGTTTCTTGTCATTGGTGGTGGTGTTGAAATTTGAGCTGGGCACTTCGCGAGGTTCGGCGCTGCAGTGAAGACAGGAGAGAGAGAGAATTTGTTAGAGAGTGGTTGTTCAATGGTGACGGCGACGGGATGGCAACTGACGGCTCCGGTTGTCGGAGGGAGGGCCATGGCAAAGTTGGAGAAGGGAAGAAGGAGCCAAATTCAGAGATCACGAAACGGCAAGACACGAAAAGTATGGGGAAGAGGGCACAATGAAAGCGAAGCACTGCGACGGGGGCACAGGGAAAGCCGGTTCCTCTGGTGCGATGATGGCGGGCGAAGAAAGGAGGGACTCACGGAGCGGTAGCAGTAGCAGGAGTTGCCTGTTTCCGGGTGCTAGAGGTCAGGCCGCGAACAGCCTTAAATGAGGCCATCGCGAGGGGTGTTGGCGATGCCCGCGAAAGGACAGCGGGCCGAGCCAGCGACTGGATGGCACGAGATTTGTACATCTTCACGACTGTATAGTGTGTGATGATGACGAGTTGGTGTTGTTGGAAAGAAAAGGGAAGCGTGAGGAGGGGTGAAAAAAGGGAAAAAAAAAAAAGAATTAAAAAAATTAAAATCCGCGGCTAGGAAGAAAATTGAAAATCATGCTTTTTTTTAGCTTCCTATGATAGCCAAAGCGGGACTAGTGACTCAACTTAAGCTCGAACTTGGCATCAATCAATTGGCCTAAACTGGCTTGACTTCGAATGTAGGAAAGAGAAAAATAAAGAGACGATCGTTCATTGAGGCAAATCGATAGGAAAATAGGAAAATATAACCACCAGCTGTGCTCGCATGTTATAAGCTACGTCTGGCCTGTCTCCCTTTCTCGCTGACCTTGGCTACCCTTCTCCGGGCGGCTTATGCTCTTTCGGCTCGGCGCTATCTCTCTTCTTTCTTTCCGCCGCTTGTAGGCCCGTTTGACCTACACCCTTGTCATCAGCAGCAACGCAACGTCTACTGAGGGCTCAAGACTAAGGCCGTTTGTTGATGTCTGATACGTAGGTCCAAACTACCACCGCAATCGCAGCTTCGATAACTAGCCCGAGCTGGCGTATTATCACCCTACACCTACGGCCGTATAAATATGGGTGCGTGCTGGGCGGCGCTGTGCTGGGCGGCGCTGGGAGGCGCTGCGCTGTGCTGTGCTGTGCTGTGCTGTGCTGTGCTGTACTGCTATGTGCTGTACTGTACTGTGCTGTGCTGTGCTGTACTGCTCTGTGCTGTACTGTACTGTACTGTACTGTGCTGTGCTGTGCTGTACGCTGTACTGTACTGTACTGTGCTGTGCTGTTCTGTGCTGTACTGTACTGTGCTGTGCTGTGCTGTACGCTGTACTGTACTGTGCTGTGCTGTTCTGTGCTGTATCTTATACCTAATTTCATCTTCCATCTACCATACTACTCTTACCCCAGTCTAGGCACTGTGCCATGCGCACCAAGTGCAGCCTGCAAGTATCACGCTCTCGCACTGTACTTACCCCAAGTGTGGCAGTATCGGCTTACATGCAAAACGAATAACCGTTCTTTTAAAAGCCCGAGTGGCCAGACACGCTCTTGCTAGCCCGGAAGGTTGCACGCTTGAATATCCTGTCCAAACCAGATGTCATCTGTGCATCTCTTCTATCGCCAAGTTTCTCTTCTCAATTGGGTTCATTTATCATGCCATGTCCTACTGCTGCTGTCTGAGTCACGTTTAGGTTGTACTGTGCTAGTCTCGAGTCATTTGTTCCAGCTATCTATTACAAGTCTCCGTCATCATGGACAGTACATTGTTTTCCCATTCTTCCGCCAGCCGGCTTTGGCCTGTTTGCTGCCTAGGTTAAACACTTCAGAGCCCCTCGTTGCTAGCACAGCCAAAAAAAATTGACAGTCGAGGTGCGCAACACAACCTTGTCAGAGCCCTGGTCAGGCCTGTGTTTTCCCCAGTCTCTTTTTCAAGACCCTTGACCTTGACGCCCAGTTTGCCTCTTATTCCGGTCTTGGGCCGATGGGAAGGGAAATTTTCAACCTCTGCTATAAAACTAGCCCAGCGGTGCAAAAAGAAGACCCGATATCACGATCGGTGTTTATGCTGACCACGATGGGATTCGAACCCACAATCTTTTGATTCGTAGTCAAACGCCTTGCCATTGGGCCACGCGGCCAGTTGAGATGATTACAATTGATATGATGACGTAACGTGGGGTTAAAAGTTTTAGGAAACTTTTGCGCTCAGACAGCGCGTCGTTTGATCTTGGTGATTCCAGTAGACGTTAAATATATTCAAATCAAATCAAATCAAATGCGCTCAGATGGGAAGGAGATGTCCAGGAGAGCACCATGTGGAGGAGCCACCAACGGCAACAGCCATCCATATAGAAGGGCAAATCCGCTGCACTCCGCCGGGGCCTACCCCCGTGCCAAATGCCGACGATCCCCTAGACCACATCCCTGGGAACCGCGCAGGCACGCCCTAGGGAAAGCCCCCTAGCCAGAAACTCCTCGAAATCTAAGCGCACAGGCAACTGTGGGCCACCTAGGAACTGTGCCGGAAGATGGCATCAACCAGCTGCTCCTCTGCAAAACACATCATCGCACTACTGCTACGAAACAACAGTAGGCAGGCGTAAGATAATGGGATCAGCCAATAACAATGCCTCGGCGTTTTATCACCACAGAGAGCCATGGATGGGCCTTTCTCAGGAAGTAAAAGCGACCATGACATCCCCGGAGTGGGACTGGAAGTGACGGTATCCTGCAGGCGACCTTGAGGCAAAGTAGAGGTTGAGAAAGATAAACATGAACCGCTTTGTATCCGGTTACGAGCGAGAGTCTAAAATCTTAGACCAGCTATCTGTGAGTGAATCAGACAGAGCACAACAGGTTATCTTGCCAAAAGACTGATTCATTAGACGTCTTGTTGCCAAAAAAAAAAAGAAAAAAGACGCCCTCCAAAAACTGCCTCGGGATGTGATGGAACGACAAGTGCAACCAACAAGAAGGCAAAATGATAATGGAACGCCCAACACTACAGAAAGATAAATGCCATGGGATTGATGGCAACCTATGCGAGAAAACAGAAAACAATATAATGAGGTGCCATCGTCCGGGCGCAAAAGGCACTCATGGGTAAGATTATGGCACGACTCAAGAAGCAAAGGATAGCTTCTATGCGATTCAATAGGCCAGCAAAAGGACAGAAAGACCCATCCCACTCTTACGAAAACTGGGTGGAACAAGAACCACCTGCATAGCCTTCTGCTAGAGACTCACATAGTTCCACACAGGCTCACGGTGGCAGTTCCAACAGCCTAATACAGAAGCACCCAAGTACCCTGAAATGAGATGAAGGCTACCATATAAAGACCAAGGAATATGGCACATAGAGCGAACGGCTCGCTAGACCATACAATACCCGGACAGCTTGCGGAAAGTCAATCTTGCGGAATTCCTAAACCAAGACGCCCAGGTCTACCACTGCACTCGTATGGTCCGATATCACGGCCTCCCACACTAGGCAAAGCTTGGGACAGATAATCAGCTAGACGACTCGCAGAAGACGCAACCAACAAAAGGTTATCCGAGCAGCCACACCTGAGTTGTGCCGAAAAGGCTAGTTGCAACCATGTTCACGGAAATTCGCTGAGGAATAGAAGACGCCCAAAATGGAAAAAGATCATATCGATCATCACGTTCAACACCGAAGGGGCCTTTGTTGCAGTCGGTCCGGAGCAGATAGACCGTCATTTAGTGGAGGCCTAACGACCAGCAAAGCTGCGCAGATATACGAGCATCTTGGAGGACAATAGCAGTAAGCATATATGCAGGAGGTACTACCATCCATGATTCACTCTTCTCGTAGGGGTTGCTAATATCACTAGTGCAGTGCAGAGCCCCTACTACTAGGATACCCAGGCGATAAGACTCTAGTCGTTAGCGACCACAATTTTTGAGACAGCAGCAGGAGAATTGAAATCTCCAATCACGTTCGAACCCATCAAGCCTGTTCCCAGTGCGACGCAACAACTGGGACTAAAACCAAGATTCTAAACCCCTCTCTGACAAACATGTAGCACGCGTGATGGTAGACATCAATTGAGCAGCAAACGGCCTATCCAGGCCCCGAAAACCGAGCTCGATTCGATCCGCGTTTGTGCCCGGAGCAAAGCAGTCTTTGTAGCCAGCACCCAGAATAGCCTAGAGGTAGGAATACAAGCGGCTGACAAGCTGGGAGTACTCCATAGTGAGTTCTTGCAATTCGCACCATGGTGGGGGATGCGAGGGACAGTCTATAACAAGACTTCCTCTCCAAAGGCAGATCTTCTTTGAGAAGTTTCCCAGTCTAGGATATGCCGGCGACCTCTTGATTGACGCATCATCAAAATTCACAGAGCATAACCTTCTTTCACTTTAAGGCTAGCTAGAGGCTGCGACAGGGCGATGCAATGATAATAGGCTCGAGACCGACTAGAGCAAGAAGGAGGCTACTGCTAAGGCACATTTCAGCCCACTAAATAGGGAACCACAGACTACAGTCTGGCTGGATGAGACAGCTAACCAAGGACCAGGCACTTGAACATAGAAGCTCGCCCTGAAAGAAGAGGCATGTCGAGTAAGGACGGACTGGTTTGTCGAGACGCTAGGTGTTGTGTGCGTGTGTTGAGATTGGATTTTCTTGGTTCGATGTATCTTGTTTGTATTTTCTTCTTTCTTTTTTCATTCCATCCTGCAGCGAGTGAGCATCAACCCTTCAAGAGCAGTCGGACTGCACATCTCTTGTCGAAACTCTGTAGTTAACATGTTAAATTCGTCCGTTAGCTGTTCCAGTGTGTGCTTTTTGCTGCTGCTTGTAGGCGCCGAATATATTCATCTAGGGCTGTTAGGGTCTTTGCCTGCTGCTAACCCTACGATCATCATACATGACTTATAAGCTTCACCAACACAACACAATTTTCCCCTTGATCCTTCGACCATGGACTCTGTCAGTTCCTTTAGTTATGTGTAGCCGAAATCTAAGACTGTATCTTTTTTTCTTTTTACTTTAGTGCAAACTAGTTTGAAAAGGCCAATGCACCCAATCCACTACTCGGCGTGTTACTACCAGTTTGTGAACCGGCCCGAAGCTGGTCTTAGTTTGGTACCAAACCTTAGGTTGTTAGTTCATATGGTGAAGGCGGACATCAAGAGAGACATGCGTACAAATATCTTTGGAATGAGCGTGTTTTTATGCACAAAGCTAAAAGCTAAATAATTGTCTACAGAAATCATGTCTTTAGAGTCTTTATAGACTCCCAACACTTGCCGTCTTGCTTCCACCTCCCTATTAAAGGATCTCTGTGGAATGCCCTTCAACCATAAAAAGCAGACCTGGGTCGTTCAGATGTTTCCGCACACACAATAAAGGCTGGCCTAATCTGAGGGCAGTCATCACCGTAAAACACCAATACACAACAACAGGGCTTGTCAGGCGCATCCATCGCCCACAACTCATGGCTCACCACCGCTAGCACTGCGCATAGCAACACGTCAACCAAGCGAAAGCCAGTCTCTAGGTAGAAAAGAGCACAGCTGAGACCCTCCCTCGAGCTGCCCGAGACAGAAACAAGACGGCGCCCATTCTGGAAACAGATGCCAGGGAGTATCTATGGACTGCTGACCCTGCATTCCAAGCCATGTTTTCGCTAGTGTTTCCCTTGTCAGTGGAGATATAGATCACTTGGAAAACCTGGTGTGTCTTTATCCTAAAACGGCCTCTTGTCTTCTTTGTGGTCCTTCGCCCTATCAACCAAGGGAGAAGGGGAAGAGAGAGAGAGAGAGAGCTCTTGTCTTTCCGAGTTCCTCAACGCCTGAAACCAGAAGACCTCCCAGTCTAGAAAAGCCTGAAATGGGCCTTACAAGCCTCGATCCCTTTGCCCTAGCTTTCTCTTTATAGTGTACAAAACCGGCCAGATTGAGTACAATGATAACGCAGTCGAGTGTTCGGCCTACCTTCTTTCCTTTGGTATTGTTCTCCGTAGCCACGCAAGTAGACTAGACCCAACGTCCCAGATATGCAACAACATGTACTGCTGACTTAAACCGGACCTGGCAGCTGCAAGTAGATCAAGGCCAGAGGCAGAGGCCATGGGGCTACAAGTCAAGTGACTGCTCGCTTGTTGTATGTTGTTTGCCGTCTATGACTCTGACGTTTCTTAGTTGGATGGCGCCTGGTCTCTTTGCACGGATTAGGTCTTTGGAAGAGGGCATTCCACCCAGGCTATGTGAAGATTGTGGCGATGCCATTGTCAGCCTACTTGTGAAGATTGCGGCGATGCCATTGTCAGCCTACTCTTGGCTCTGCGTGTCCGTCTAAAAGCAGCCGCAAACGTAGGCCGGCTTCAATATATATAAGTGATGCGGGAGAGCCCTTTGTTGCCAGTTCTGTCCAGGCCCTCAAGCATCTTCGCATCTCTTTCTTCCCTCGATTCCCTGGCTTGCTCCTTGCTGTTGCCTTTGTCTTCATACCTTGGCTATTCTTTTAGAGCTGCTTCTTGGTGCCTCCTCGCCTCCCTCCTGCCTCTTTTCTTTGCCTCCGTTCTTTGTTATACCCAGCCACGGCTTTTCTCGCCATGTTTCCCTCTGCCCCAAAGCTAGCCGTTAGTGTCCTAGCAGGCCTTGCTGCTCTCCCAACCATTGTCAACGCTGGCTACCAGTCTTCCACTAGAGACAACATTGCCGTATACTGGGGCCAAAACTCGGTTGGAGACGCGGACTCACAGGGTCGTCTGGCTGAGTACTGTGAGAGCACACCAGTGAACGTAAGTTGCGCCTGCATCCTGCGAGAAGACACAGCGAGAACAATTGGAACGGCCACAGACACTAACCCGCTCGCATGCGGTTGTTTAGATCATCCCAATAGCCTTTCTTAATGGCATCAAGGACCCTACTAAGGTGAATTTTGGTAGTGCCAGTGACAGGTGCACCAAGATATCGGGCACCAGTCTGTTGAGATGTCCTGAGATTGAGTAGGTGACTTACTTCCCCTCACCGGTCTAGGGAAACACTAGGGTCTAACAGATACGAACAGAGAGGACATCACGAAGTGCCAGAACGCTGGAAAGACTATTCTGCTTTCCATTGGAGGTGCTACATACACCGAGGGCGGGTTCTCTAGTGCGTCCGAAGCCGAAGAGTATGCCGATAAAATCTGGGCTATGTTTGGCCCTGAGACAGGCGATAAAGACATCAAGAGACCCTTTGGCAAAGCTGTGATTGACGGCTTCGACTTTGATTTTGAAGCTGAGGCGGCCAATCTAGTTCCCTTTGGTAAGCGCCTGCGTAAAAACATGGACGCGTCCCCGGGCAGCTACTACCTCGCCGCTGCCCCGCAGTGCCCGTACCCAGACCGTGCCAACGATGAGATGCTGGCAGGACAAGTGCCATTTGACTTTATCATGGTCCAGTTTTACAACAACGACTGTGGAGTGCAGTCGTACACAGCAGGCAGTAAGAGCCAGAGCCGCTTCAACTACGAAACGTGGGATACGTGGGCGTCGACTGAGAGCGCCAACAAGAACGTCAAGGTTATGCTAGGCATCCCAGCTACTTCTAGTGCCGGACGTGGCTATGTCGATGCTGACATGCTGAGCGAGATCCTCGACTACTGCGCTACCTTTGGCAGTTTTGGTGGTGTTATGATGTGGGACATGTCGCAGCTCTACAAGAACGACGGCTATCTTGTGAAAGTTGCAGATTCGCTAAGTGGCACCAAGGCTGCACCATCGACGACTGCGCCAGCGACGACTGCGCCAGCCACGACTGCGCCGTCGACTCCCGCGTCGACGCCTACGCCAACGTACGGCCAGACATCGTTTGTAACGAGCACCCGGACTGCTACGACCACCATTCAGAAGACATTGTCCGCTATCAAGGCTGCGGCTTCAGTGGGCACGGCCAGTCGCTCTGACACAGGCCTTTATTCCCAGGAGCAAAGTTTGGGCGATGGTGTATCTCAGTGGAACCAATGCGGTGGCTCAGGATACACCGGTCCAGTCACTTGCAAGGCACCTTATAGTTGCATGTGCCTGAACGAATGGTATTGCCAGTGCAAGTAGGATGGCGGCTGTAAATAATGCATGTAACAGAGAACAGAGAGGGTGAAGGAGAAGACAGCGTGGCGATTCTTGGTGTGAAAAAGAAGTTGGTTGTTGGCCCATCACGAGAAATCGGGCTGGCTTGGGATTGCAAAGGGTTGTTTCCGTTTTAGTGGGCGGTTTGCCGGTCAAGCAGTTGCCTAGGGAATTTGGCTTCGTATTTTGTCAATGTTACACAAATTTGTGAGCTAATGTCTTGATTAGTGGACTCGGCCGGGGCAATTGATATTTTTTTATATGATGTCATTGAATGCAGGGCGATGTTCACATGGAGACTTTGTTTAGGCTTCGTCACGGGGAGGAGGGGGGGGGGGGGCTTGTCCTTCGCCTGGCAACTTGGCACATTAGCAAGGCTAGAATTTTGCGTGCTGTCGGGAAATAAAGATGCCTAGACGGATAATTCCGCAGACTCCGTCTAGCAATTGCTGTTAAAATAACGAAAAACGAAGAAAAGAAAATACATTTTGCATTTTAGCTTTTATTCCTTCAGTAGTAAGCACAATGGGCGGTAGCCCTGTTTTGCAGGGCATTTTTGGTATTTCTTGCTTGCTTTCTTTGCACTTGGATACCAGCCAAATGTCCAGCTCCAGCTCTTATTGTCGCTCTAGGCCACGTTCTCGCCCACGCTCTCTCTCGCCCACGCTCTCGCCCACTTTCTTATCCCCACCGGGAAAAAAGAACTGTGCAGTTGCCAAAGTCCACGAGATAAGCTGAAAAAAGGCCAAGCAAGGCGGCTTATACGGTTGACGTCTTGGTCGCAAAAGCCTCCCTTCCTATGGACAAATGCCTCTTACACATTGTGTCTCGTTATCACAATCTTCTGTTATCCGGCTCAAATCCTTCTTCAGGGAAGGCCTGCCCGTGCAATAACACCATACAAAGCAAGGTTGGGCCAGCCAGTCTTCAACTCGATGGCGGCCTGCTAATACAGCATGCATGTTGTTGGCTCTAGCCCAGCCTGTGATCTACATGGCACAGGGAACTAAGAACCAAGATTTCCGCCCCAAGTCTATGGCCTGATGATGCCGTATTATTATTGTCGGGTCGTGTTAGCAAATGAGTTTAGAGGGGGGGGGGGGGGGGCTCCCCCAAATT
>JAXHKN010000389.1:0-26076 GCA_038407165.1 Ceratocystis variospora | reverse complement strand
GGCACGAATATCAGCTCAACAATGTAAAGCACTGCGAGGAGGGGATACAAGTTGGAGGAGGCGTAATCGACGAGAAGAATTTGACACTTGTATTAGGATGGGTGGTCACGGCGGAAGCCTGCCAAATATTTACACCATAAAAAGGACGGAAATAAAAAATATTAAACTAACTCGAAATAAATCCAGTAATAAGTTCCACGCTCACACCAACATCTTTGTTCATACCCGTCAAAAACTGCCCCAGGCATCACTTTAGGTTTTGATTCTAACTCCTGTCCTATTCTTTCTTATACCATCATAGCTCCAGCTCCAGGCCAAGCATTGGTCAAACTATTCAAGGCAGACTTTCTGCTGGTCTTTCCTGCTCCCTGCGTGAAGGTCACCTTGTTTCTCCTTTTTGGCATACTAGGGACATCGCCCATCAAAGCTTCCCCTTCGAGTCAGCCTTCGCTTCCATTTTCCTATATCTTTCATCACTTTTGCATTACCGGCAACTTCTCGTATCTTGGCAATGCCACTGCATCTCATTTACCCAGCACTCCAAGCTCATTGACGGCCAATCACGATAGTTTCCACTACCTGGTATCAGCCATTTTTTTATCTATAAACTCACCAATCTTATCGCCCTCTCGTCGTCCACCTCTGTTCTTACTGTGGTCCTCTCACGATCTACATCTTGTCCAGTCCAAGCTCCCTCCTCCCCCTTCAAAAATACTCTCACAGCATAACAATGTCGGTAAGGCTGGCCTTCGATATCATCTGCCAATTTTGCCTTGTCTAGACCACGTACTGACAAATAGACCCCTCCTTCTTTTGCGCTGCTAATTAGACTGCAAAAGCTCAAAATTACTTGGCTCTTTTAGAGACCGCTCGATGCGAAGGCAACTGGTCTGCAGTACCCGAGCTTGTGCGCAAAGTGCGGAAGCATGCGCCTGAACGGGCTTGTAGGTAGCCCTCTACTGCCCTAGATTTAATTGCCCTCCAAGGCTCCTCATTCTAACAGTATCCCCCTGATACAGGCCTTACACTTGCAGCGTTGACGGAAGCCCAGATCGCCGAAGCTACTCAAAGCTCTACAGAAAACTCAACACCTACTTCTGATACCCTCCAAGTCGCCCAGCAATTGCCCAAACTTGTCGAGGCCATCGAAAGCGAATCAACATACCCCCAAGATCGTTTCCAGGCCACTATTTGCGCAGGATGGCTACACTGGGTGGTTGGTGAATACAGCCTTGCGGCTCTACGGCTCCCCAATCGGATCGACGAAGATTACCCCTTACTACAAAACCCATCTGAATGGACCACGGTATGTGCCCTCAAAGCGGCCTATCTAAAGGGAAACTGTGCTGCGCGCACCAGCCAACCCTTGGATGCTCTCGCCGTCTTTGAGACTGGCCTTGCTGCCATGGATGGTGTTTGGGGTGCCGACAAGCAGCCTCGCCGCCAGCTGCGATACTGGGCCGAGCTTTTTCTTTCAGAATACAGCATGCTTAGCAGCCAAGTGCTGAACCGACAAGAAAAGGCTCTTCAGGACCCCAACTCATTATCCGGCTTCCGCTCATGGTCGCGTTACTGGGAATCTTTGGTTGGGCCTGTCATCGGTGGTCAAGGCTTCCGGGGCTCTGTTCCTAGGAGGAGAATCTGGTACGAGTACTACGTCGCGCTAAGCAATATCCTCGAACTAGACCTCCCCTTGCCAATGGCCCACGTCAAACCCATCAACGAGATATCACCCCGCACCCAGCTCCGCATAGAACTCAAAAAAGCCGAGTCTGCCTACGAGGCGCTGTTATTAGACGAAACCCAGTTCCCCAAGGCTGACGAGGAGCGCGAAGAGGTTGAGGCCTTTGTACAACTAGCCATGAAAAACTGGTCGATCCTGTGTGGCCGTGGCTGGAAGGAGGCCGACCTTGGCCAGGGCGGCCGTGCAAGCATCAGTCGTGGTGTTTTGGATATCCTCTACCGGGCTGCTACCAAGACGTATCACAGCACCGCAATTTTGAGACATCTAGTTACTGTGCACATAGCTGTAGCAGAGTTTGATATTGCCTTTAAAGCCTTTGATTCGTACATGGAGGTCGTCAAAAAGGCCAAGGCCCGTGTTGAAAAAACTGGAGTGGCCGAACCTAGCTTGGACGATGATAATACGGTCCTCAAAACCATGAGCCAGGCCATTGTTGCCCTATGCCGTTATGGTGGCGCTTCTGCCATTGAAAAGGCCCATGATCTTGCTCGTGAGCTTGAAGACACCATGGCACATCTGCCTCAACTTCAGCCAGCTTCGGAGGTTGCCACGCCCATTGAGCCCACGCACGACACCGGGATACACACAAAGGTCGCTGGTGATACTCTAGCCTTTGCTTGGCAAGCTATTGGCCTCGCTCATGCCAGCTGGTCAAGAGTGACTCCGGATGCTCCGTCACGCACTGAAATCCAGGCAAAAGCCATCCGCAGCTTGCGCAAGAGTCTTTCTCCTGCATTTGGTCGTAGCAGGGACGTGCAGAGTCTGTACTCTTTGGGGCTGCTTCTCGCT
Organism: Ceratocystis variospora; assembly: GCA_038407165.1. NCBI lineage: Eukaryota > Fungi > Ascomycota > Sordariomycetes > Microascales > Ceratocystidaceae > Ceratocystis > Ceratocystis variospora. Next base: position 23,543 of record JAXHKN010000389.1, on the reverse strand, counting down.
GAGCGCCGAGACATTGGGGCTGCCATTGAAGTGGTCAAGGCAGCGCTTGTGTCAACCAAATCCCAAGAGCCAAATGCCGCTCTGGTATATGGGCCATATTGGCAAGAACGTGCTTTCATACCTGTGTGGCATTTACTTGCCCTTCTACTGAGCGCTCGGCAGGACTTCATGATGGCTGCCCGTGCCTGCGAAGGGGCGTTTGAGCAATTCAAAGACCCATCTGTGCTTTTTGGCAGCCAACAGGTCTTTCATAGCGAGCATCTGAAAGCCCAGGCCACTCCTCAGGCTTCTTTTGGGCTTGTCGATGATTTGGATGACGCTGAGCGCGAAGCTATTCTAGAGGTCAAAATGACACAATTAGCCCTAATTGAGCTTCTTGAAGGCCCCGAGATTGCAGTAAATGCCAGCTATGAGCTCATCACACTGTACTCTCGTCTCTTTGGATCGACTGCTTCTACGCCAAAGACATCTCTGCAGCCCCCGGCCGCCCAGATCCCCCCTAAGAGTTCTTCCGGCACCGTCCGTAGTTTTAGAGGAAGTATCTTTGGCTCTCGTGCAGCAAAGTCTCCCTCGCCGGCGGTAGGTGCGACAGCACTGTCAGTTGACGTGGCCTCGGCTGAATCCCGGCCACTAAGTACCCTTCCTGGGACGCCTGATCTTGTCAACAACGGGATGAGCTCGCCTACAGGCGCTCCAACGCCGGCTATTCAAATCACAGCCGAAAAGAATGGCAGCGCACAGCGGTCAACATCGGCAAAACCTACAGGTGGTCGGTCTTCTCGACGTAGCAGCATCCGTAATCGAGATAGAAGCGCCAGTGGTGGTGGCAAACGTGCCTCATCAAGTGGCCCAAACTATCGCAACGTGCCGGATGGTGAGGTCTTCTTTAGTCCCGAGGGGAATTTATCCTCTGATGCATTTGCGCTCACCTCTCGTCCGCAGGCATCTATAGCTTCTGCCTTTGTTCGTCGTCAGAACGTGGGCTCACTGGATACATTCATCGCTACCAAGGCAAAGGGCCTAGATCACTTGGTAGACCATGCTATTGATGGCGTCTTCTCACTGCCACCACCGCTCCCGCCAATTGTCTTCTCAAAAGATGAGGAAAAGCGCCAACGCAACGTTATTCTTATTAGACTGTGGCTTATGGTAGCAGGATTCTACAGGCGGGCTGATATGATTGAGGATGCAAAGGGCGCCGTGGCTGAGGCACAGAAGCTGGTTCAGACCCTTGAGACTGGGATAACAAATGATGTTACGGGCTCACTAATTCCCAAGGTACCGAAATGGGCGGAGAAGAGAAGCGTGGATGAGCTGTGGGCAGATGTATGGGCTGAGTTTGGCAATATCTCCCTAACCAATGATGCTCCTCTTGATGCCCGCAGAAATTTCGAGTCGGCCCTCACGTATTTCCCAAATCACGCTGCGGGCATTGTCGGCCTGTCCAACATACTTCTAGACATTTACACTGAAGATCTTGTCCCTGTTTCTCACGAGCCTTCCTCTCATGACAGCTATTCCCAATCTCACAGCTCTGTCACAATCAATTCGGAACTGCGCTCTAACTCGTCTAAAAACAAGGACACATCATCACCCCTGACCAATGAGCCCCTAGGTCTCGGTCCCAATCGTCCCATCAGACCACCAGCCTCCTTCTCTAATGCCGAAAGCGAAGCTAACCTAGCTTCCGAGTCCTATCCAGACTCCAAGCATGCTTCGACGCTTCCGCACAAGTACTTCTCGCCTGAGCCGCGGCCCTCGTCACTCCCTTTGATCGACCGGCTAGCGGCACGTGACCGCGCATATGGGCTTCTATCGGCACTGACCAAGTGCGGCTCAGGCTGGAACAACTCGGAGGCGTGGTTTGCGCTTTCGCGTGCTTACGAGGAGAGTGGGCAGCCAGAGAAGGCCAAGGATGTTCTCTGGTGGTGTGTTGATTTGGAGGAGGGTCGGGCCGTACGCGAGTGGTCTGTGTTGGGCGACGACGGATATATTCTGTAAGGCGGATGAGTAGCCTGAGACTCCTAATGCCCTCTTGAGGTGTGATTAATATGGAAGTATATCTGCTTATTTCAAGATATACCTACCTGCTAGTTTGCCATACAGCCTGCAACGTAAACTATTATATACACATATAACATTCAATAGAATACACTACAATTTGCCTCAAACTAAATCATTATAGCTTATACTCGAACGGCTCCAGACCTTGGGCGCCAACTTCCACCATGAACACTGCCCCTCCAAACTCCATGCTCTTTTCATCCCCGCTATCCTCGTCAGCAGCCGTTGTGATGAACAGCTTTGAGCCAACGAATTGCACGCAAGTGACATTACGCGTGGGCAAATGCACCTCGCCTACGACCTTGCCATTTGGTGTAATCTTCAGAACCTTACCCTCGCCGTAAACCGCATGCCACATGTTCCCTTCTGTGTCAATACGGAAGCCGTCAGGCTCGCCTTTTCCCCCATGGGTATAGAAGATACGCTGGCGGGAATAACTGTGCTGTGCGACGTTGTAGTTGAATGCAAAGACCTGGCGTGCCGACGAGTGCGTAAAGTACATAGTTGAGTTGTCGGGTGACCAGCCAATGGTGTTGGGTATGGTAATAGGCAGCGACGAGAGATGCCGCTCACGCTGGCCATGAGCGTATGTTATCAGCCCGCCTTTGGTATATCAGTGACTATGTCAGTGATTCGGTCTGCGTATATGCGAAAGTGCCGTCTGTTTATGGTTATGCAAGAGATGCTATACTATTTACCTTCTGGGCGGAAATCACCCTGACCAAAGTCGGTCATATATCCCAGCCAAAACCGGCCATCTGGACCAACTGCACCATCGTTTGGCCGCAACCGCTCGTTTTGCTGCTCCGTTAGTGGCGCCAGATACTCCAGTTCACCAGTTTTGCGATGCAGCTTTGCTAGGCCATGCTTCGCACCGACCAAGATTGTCTGCACTGGGTCAACGCCGGCGATATCCGCAGTCACTGTCACTCGTGTGACAAGCGGGAGAGTTGTCAGGGTGTTAGTAGCGAGATATACTGTATGCAGACAGTTGCCCTTGATGTCGACAAAGCGCACTGAGTTGGTGGCGGACTCGTAGTATGGGCCTTCGCCAAGCTGGCAACGCAGCTCGGGCAGGAAGGAATCAGTAACAGTCCAGACATGCATTTTATAAGCTTATACCGCCCATTTACTGCGAGCTCCAGCTAAATAAATGATTGCGCAGTGAGTAGGCAAAATGGCCGAGTATGAAAGTCTTGGGAGCCGCGAAGTTATTTCGCCATCAAAGGAAGGAATGAACGGAAAGCGGGGCTTGCTAGTCAGGGAAGCAATTTCCTTTGAAGTGAGAAAGCTACACTACATAATTAGGGAGGCTATTGCCAGTTTTGATTCAAGGACGAACCCCCGCAGAAATATGTCGCTACTTAGTGGAGCACTTGCAGGATGATGACTTACTGGCATTACGAAGACATGCTTCAGTATCCTTTAGATTTTAAGAGACTTCGTTCTATATATTATATATTTACTGTGTTTCTGAATATCACTACCCCGACCCCGACGACATTACTTAGTTTAAAGTCAACATGTTGCAGCTTTTGCATGTTTATGCAACCCTACATCACAAGACATGCGGCTCTTCTTGTATGTCTAACTATCCAATCCCCAAACCCCAAGTATACTACTCTGTTGGCGGCCATCCGCCTGCTGCACTGCGACCGAGCCATCACCACTATTCTCACCAACATCTACATGGTCTTCTTGAAGTCTGCGCAGTCTTTGGGCCAAAAGTCCAACAGCAAGCGGCCCAACTATGGTGCACAACACCACAGCCCAAGTGACAACTAAAAATATCTGCGAGATTGAATGGCTTTCATCAGGGTCATCTGTATGTGAAGTCTCAAAGATTCCTTGGCTCTCAGCGAGCGAGGATATCAGAAAGCCAATTTCCCCTCTGGCAACCATGCCACATCCGAGGAGAGAGGCCGGATACAGAGACAGTGGTCGTTGGCCCGCAGGAGAAGTATGTCTATGCGACGGGCCGCTTTTTTCGCCCCTTTCTCTAGATACCTCTTCTTCTTCGCCTGTGTGGGCAGCCACGCCATTCCCATCCTTCTCAAAAGGACTTCCAGCTTGCGAAGGGGGGCTAGCTTGGTCATTTGCATCAACAGCTATGGTATCTGGCTTTTCTACTTTTGGCGATAAGCAAGTCGATAGCGACCATACCTTTTTCATCTGGTGTCTTGTTGTGTGTTTGAAGGCGCTAGACAGACGGCAGAAGGTGTGGGGCAGAGATATCCGCACCAGCCATAGGCCACAGGCAATCTTCCCCAAAACCATTAGTATGGAGTAAACGACTCCCTTCCATACCACGGTTCCAGAAAACATCTTCGTTATAGGTATCGAGAATCCAATGGAAGCCTACAATCACCACATGGGTATACATTAGCTGCATGTTCAGTCTCTAGTTGGATCGTGGAGACAAATAACCTAAAAGAAAAAGAGCGAAGAATTTGTAACTCACAAAGAAGAAGGGCCTTAAGACCCGATTCACGGCTCCCGAGTAGTAGATTTCGTACGCCTGCAAGCCGCTGAGTCCCTCTACTACTCCATTGCTCTGTCTTTGTTCTGCTTCCGTGTGTGCCTTCGGCTCATGGCAAGAAACTTCCGTGTCCCACCAAGTCACACAAACACCCCCGATATATGCAGCGTAAAGAACCGACGTGCCTGCATACCCTGCGCCTGCTACAATCCCTAGAAGAACAAGTGTGTGGATCATCACCGCAGCTTCCGGGCGCTCCAGAGCCTCTTTTATCAGTAGCGGCATGTTTTGCTTTTGTCTGTACAAGTTAATGCGGATCGTAAGTGGCTTCACAGCCCAAACGCAGACAGCAGGAGCAAGGACTGCAAATCCCATAGATACCAATACTGGTCGGAGAACACTAGATACCGATAGCCCAGCGCCGGGGGAGGAAGACTGGCCCAGACTTGAGATAACCTGCACCATTACTAGCCCTACCACGTCGTCCAGCATTGCTGCGCTAGTGAGAATAACCCCCAATCGCGTATGGGCAAGGCCACTAGAGCGTAACAGCGTAAAGGTCGTCCCAAGACTGGTTGAGCATAAAGCGGCCCCTGCGGCAAAACACTGGAGACTAGTTGCGTTAAGCAGAGTTTTGAGAACAAAAGAGAAGCCAATTGGAAGGGCAATTCCGGTGAATGCCACGCCTAACGAGAGCCAAAAGTTTGCCTTCAAAGCCGATAGGGAGGTTGATAGGCCGCCTAGTTTGCCTCATAGTTAGCAACGCAGTATCTTGGGAAAGAGGGGGGCGGCATTTTCATAATCGCAATATGGTCTAAACGCCTCACCTTCATACACCATCAGAATCAAGCCTAAATATCCAAGCTGCACAATTGTCGTCTCAATTGTGTCATCTAGCCACTTCACGCCAGGCGTACCCCACGTGATGCCCAAAGCTATCTGTCCTAATAGCCCGCAGTATGCCAGTTTATCAATGGCAGAGTTCAGGACATTCAATGCGATCAGAAGCGATGCTTGTGTCAGCACTGTGGCGATGGTAGGTTCATGATATGGCAATGCTGCCGTTACTTTAATGCTATGGGTAGCAGAGGTTTCCATGCTACTCATGGTGAGCGCAATTATGAATGATAATGTGTATAGAATCGTAAATTAACAATGACTGCTTGCAACCTCTGTGCAGTCCCTTATGATTTGTGTTGCCAGTCAAAGCCAACTACAACCTTAGCCTAACCCTAGTGCTCGTATATCACGTGGCTCTCTGTGTGTAATAAACAGCCAATGAATAGCCGTCGTTTACGTTCACACATGCATGTTTATTCTAATTCGCCATACCGCAAACATCCCCAATCATACGCGTACGACACTATGTGATGTGATAGGCATTACGGAAGAGCCCCGAGTCTGACCTGTCCAATAATAAGCAGCCATTAATCTTGTGATAGCTAGCATGTTGCTATATACTGTAGCATGCACACCATACCATACGCACATGTGATGTGATATGTTCTCCCCCTAGGAAGCACATATGCCTGCGTCAAGGAAGTATGAGTTGGTGAGGGGTGTGGAAGGTCCTGAGACCCTTTTCCTTCCAATGTTTCGTCCGACTAGATTTCTAGGCGTTGCAACCGAGATTTAGTATCTCAGGGAAGGATTGGATTGGTGGTAGCCAATGACGCTATGGCAGCCCGAAAAGCTCGCCCGAAATTTGGGGGACAAGACAAGCCAGTTATGAGGGCGGGTGGTGTCTGTCGCGAGTCACACTCGTATTGCCGCCTTGATTTCACATGAGAAGAAACTCTGGAATTTCAAGGAGGGAAAACAAGAAGAAACATGGGGGAAAAAACGTAACCCCTAATCGTGGGAAGAGAGCGAGAGAAGACATGAACTGAGTCCCGACTGGCTATAGAAGCATACCACATGTGCAATGAGCGAACAGATAGCAATGTTATGCTGCTATTTACCCTAATTGACTGAATGGCCTGTCCATAGCCAGCCCAGGCGAGCTGAAGAACGGGCCCCTGGCTTGGCCAATAACTTTTGAAGAGATCTTGACAACAGTATCATCCCTATCCTTGTCCCGTGTTTAAGCGTTGCTAGCGCCTAGGCCAGCGAGACAAGCTTAGTTGACAGATTATGATGGCTATTTGTCTGCTTCCAAAAAGCCCCAATGTCCCCCTCCTTTGTCCATGTTAAATGAAGGGCAAGGGAAATTGCATCAAGAGAAACCCTTTTTTGTTTGTTTCTTTTACTCAATCACGGGGCTAACTGCTCGTATGATCAGCCAAAACAGGGCCCTCTTGTTCTTCTTTCATATGTGCCACCAAACGGTACGTCAAAAGGTTTAGCGAGTTGAGCATTTCTCGCTTTGTATCTGGATAGCAAGAAAGACAAAGGCCAAGAATATAAGCAGTGCCAAGAGAAGAAATCAAGGTGCAAAGGCCAAAGTGCTAAGGGTCAAAAGACCAATGTCGAAAGATCCTCTCTGACTCTCACTCCCACTCTCACTCCCACACTCTCTTCCTTCTCTCTATCCACTCCTTACAAGCCAGGGCTGGATATAACGGCGAGAGATGGACGTATCATAGCGTATCATAGAGTGGAATATATCCTCACTACATCATAGAGTCACAATGCACGAAGGCGTAGCATGTAACATCATATAAGTACGTAGGGCACCATATGTACAACATACATGTGTGCACACACATGTACATTCATAGTCGAGATGTCCCTGTGCATGTGCCTCCATGTCTATAACTACCTATGTGCCTGCCTATGTCTATGCGTCTTGCAGCTTGCCGAGAAAACAAGCGCGTAATTGGGGGGAAGAGATACGCAGAACAATTTTCATTGGTCTTGCTTTTCTTCCCCATCTTTTCCCTACCCGTTGAGTTGCTCGATTGCATCATCGTCTTGGTACGTACATGTGCGTCTACATATGCATCCTATGCATTTGCTTGAACACTCCCTCTTGCCATGAACCGCAGCCGAACGTAAACAAACAGCTTATTTGCTTCAGAGCCAAAGGCCTTGCCTTACCCCCCCCCCCTCCCCCGCCCCTAGCCTATCTGTAATCATTTCCTCCTGTTAATTATAAGGTCAGTGCGTGAGGTGGTTGATGTCATCATTCATTGGAGGAAAGAGAAAGTTTGGGTAGCTATTATGTCCTCATCAACAGTCTTCGCCAGAAATAATATGTGTATTTGCACGCTCAAGCTTTGTGCCACTCTACTAGCTTAGCCATGCGGAATCCGATACTCATCATAACGAGACCAGAAAGCAAAGCTTGACTTCTTCAGGCCTAGCCCTTCATAGTCTGTATCTATTGTTGTAGCTCTTGCTGTAGTAGCGCCGAAACTCAAACTCCTTTGTCATTCTACAAAAGGGGACCAACCACATAGTAACATCCCCAGTCTGGTTTCACCGCCAAACAAAGTTTGTTGGTTGGGCTGGCAATCTACGTATGGTTCGCCCAGGCAAAACAGCACACCATTCCATATGCCCATGTCCCCCCGTCTTGTCACATTTTCACACTAGTACTGCATACTGTACAAGTATTTTCTTGGTGGTTTTTACTCTCATTTTTTCTTTAATTATCTCTGGATCTTTCATTTTTTTAAAATTTTTGTTTTCAACATTTTTGTCACTTTTCCGACATTTGTATTGTACATCTCAACATCTATCCCTTACTCTATTCTTCATATCCACCACTATGGCTGCTTGTGATGGTAGACTGGCATGTGATAATATGGGAGCAGCCCTGCTGACACCTTGACAAGACCAATAAGCCCCTTACCCCCGCAGAAATCGCTGCTTCTTTCTTTCTTTTTCTGTCCGCTCGTCCCCCCCTTTTCTCTTTGAATTCCCAATGAAGAAGCGTCGTGATATTGCTAGACACAATGTGAAAGGCTGGCTACTACATTATTCCCCGGTGCCATTCTACACAAAAGCGCGACAGAGCGACAGAGCTGTGCTGGTGCTAAAGACACCAGGGGTGATGGAAACCAGGCCCCCTTGTTGAGGCCCTGCAGGTGTTTTGGTGATTGCGACATCTATGCAACATGCACACATAGAAAATATATGTGTATATTATGCATGAAGAGAAAACGAGCGTATTGTTACTGTTTCTGATGCTATTAACGAGACATCGTCTGAGTATATGGCCGTGGCAACCCTGCTAATTAGGGTTTCCACAGGTGAGGTGAGTACCAAGTGTGCTATAAGTAGCCCACCCAATAATACCCAGCCATGCTCACAAAGCAACGGGCAGCTCATCCTCCCCTGTACAAAGAGACTTCTAGATCAAGACGTGGATAGTCTTGCTTGACCTTCCATGAAAACAATATAGAGACACGTGTGCATATATACCTGCACTCGTATTTGCAAAATGGACAAGTATACAGCATGCAGTCAGTATACAAAAACTTATATCTGTTTATGCTGACTACATCATTCTGTCTGTACCACAAAGACTATTAATAGATGGCTCTGGCCCTATACTGATACTATTGCTGACTAAGCAGTGCAAACAAGCTTAGACGAGGAAAAGGTTTCTACAACAAACAAAGCCACTCTGTCAAAATTTGGCACAGACTTTGTTTACTTTCAAGCTTACCAGTACTGTGTAGAATGTACAACCAGTCAGATAAAGCATGAAGAAAACGCAGGGGCTAAATTGGCCAAAGCTTACTGTTACCTTCTGCTATGTGTCGAGAGCCCCTCAGTCCCTTGCTCTAGCTTCTTGAAAGATGCTCTTGCTCCCTACTAAGCAGCAAGCAGCCAGCTCGACAAAGAGCTAGAATATCCTAGCCTTTTCTCTTGGCTCTAGCAATCGGAGACAACTTTGATGAAGCAAGGAATAGCCTGGTTAGCCCGAGAAACATCGCAGCACACAGGCAGAAATATAACCCTGAACGGGGAACATGGTATCTATGCACACTATCAGCGCTGCTTGAATTAATCCTTTTGGACCCTTGGAACAGCAGACAAATGTGAGTGCGTCAGACATAGTACATGTTGGTCTGCAGACATGCCTGTTTTATAGTGGGTGTATGTTATGATCATCGCGTTTAAGCTTGGACTAATCTTGACCGCATCTGCCGCCTTTTTCTTTCCATCACCGCCGCTGTAACCCCTTGATTTCACGGCTCAAGCTGGACGAATGAGAGCCCCAGCATGGGCTTCAGCTTTCTATCGAGGGCAGAAGCGGACAAGCTAGTATGTGGCTGGCTACTCGGAGGACAAGCTGTGTGGGTTGGAATATATCGACCAAGAGCATGCATGAATGAAACTTTCCAGACTTGTGAGGGACAAGTGTTAGCAACTAACCGCTCGAGGAGACTACGGGGACTTCTCCTGCATATGTCAATAACAAACCATTGGGTACTGCCACCCGGAAGACTTGCTGTTGGTCAGGAACAGAAGAAATGAGATAGAAAATAAGTCTATAGATGGGCATGTTCAGCTTCTTCAAGGCCTGCCCTTCCCCTTATCTAACATGACATGTCATGGGTATTCTTCCAATAGTTGTGCTGGTTGGCCTTGCTGCTTTTTTTATTATTTCTCTGTGCCTTACCAAAAACTCTACAGCAACGTTGTCTTTTTTTTCTTTTTTTCTATTGTGGCTCATATTCGTCTGCCGCTAACAGGCACAGCCATGGATAAGCAGCCTCACAAGCTAGGATTTTCCCTGCTGGATATTCGGTTTGTTTGGTAGCCTTAGCTAAATGTGGATAGAATACTTTCGCGGAGGACATCCGACAATGCAGAGGCAAGATCGGATCACAGTGCGTCACCTTCTCCTTTGATGGGCATTAGCTTAGGTTTGGAGTGAAAGTGTATAAGGGTCGGAGTCGGGCTGATGATGTGTTTACAGTGGATCATCAAACACACCAAGTCGGAGGAGGGGCTGATAAAAGGGAAATATTAAAAAAAAGAAATAAAAGAGGAGAAGAGAAGGAATCATGGGCTTCAGGAGTTAAGAAAGAAAGGGGTGTAGTAATATGGATGGGGAAGAAGAAGATGGCAATGCAGGCAAAGAAGGGAGGAAAAGACAACTGAGTAGAGTTCTCGCCATTCTCGCAAGAGACACAACTTGTACACGTGACGATTGGACTGGCAAGCCAGGTAAAGCTCCAGGCCCTATCCCTTCCTATTCTCTCTTTCCGCGTCCCTGCTCGATGGTCATAAACTAACAAGGAGTGGAGTAGTACTATGATATTTTGCACGTAACTAAAAAAAAAAAAAAGGAAGAGTAAGGATTCTTACTTAGGGGAGGGGTGGGGCCGTCGACGAACCAGACATATGGGAGCCAGCATCATTTTTTCCTGAACCGCTGGATCGGTGAGCCACAGTTGTGATGGGAGAGGAAGGGCAAGGGCTTCTGTAGCTAAGGTAAATAGTCGGAGGTGAAAAGTGAGCGAGAGGTCAAGGCTAACAGGGTTGCGGGAAACGATAGGGCATTATGCAGGATGTGACATGTGGACTTTGACTCCTACAAGGAGTGTGACGACCCATGGAGAAGCTGTGAGGCATTGACTTATAGTAGCGAAGGAGGGAAGCTGGGACGTTGAAGACGGACGGAATGGAGGATAGAGGATGTGGTCGTGTGGGTAGGTAGTGAGACGAGTTTATATGTACATACATATGCATACAGCACGCTATATGAAGGCGTCTGTGTGTGCATGTGTATGAAAATCTCACGTACGGTCGTCTGCATATATTAGTAGCCAGCACCACTTATTATTCGACGCTACTACTTCATAGCGCATACAGATGCCTGCTCAAGAGCGCAGTTGCCCACTTAGATGTATACACACATACATACATATACTTGCGGGCTCTCTCGCTAACTGCCTTCATTGTCATTGTTTTTTCCCCGTCTTTACTTCGTCCCAAGGCGCGCCAACTCCACCAGCTTTGAGGCCATCTCTTGCTTCGACTTCTACTTCTACCTGTGCCTGTATTTGCTCTGCTTGAAGTGACTTGCCTTCCCTGTCCATGTTCATGACATAGGCTACGGGCTGTTTACTCCTTTCACTCCCATTGCTCTTCCTATGTTTCATCGGCTTCGTCCAGCGCCAGCCAAGTTGTGCACAAAAAAAAGAAATCAAAGTTCCCCTCTCTCTCTCTCCCCGAAGGCCCCCCCAACGCAAAGCCCCAAGGCAACTGGCACCAGGTGAATCTTGACACTGTTGCTCACTATGATTTTCCTCTAACATGATATAGCCCAGAAGTCTAATATACTAAGTGACTCCTGATACGAAATATTGATGATAAATATACACCCCTATTATTACCAGAGAAACTACTAGGCCAAGGTTCCATACCTACCTACTTAAAGCTTTCTGGGTTGTTACCTCAAAAGGACCTGCAGTAACGAACCTCCTTCCTCTATTCTTAGTTCTTGCTGCCCAGCTCTCCCCTCTTGACTCTCCTGCCCTTTCTGACTCTCTTGCCTTTCCTGTCTCTACTCCTCTGTTTTTTCTCCTATTATCTCCGTTCTTTCCTTATATTGCCCTACCCCGCTCCGTGCCAGCACATTTACTCCGTTTTCAAATCGCGCCGCTTTCTCCTTCTCGTGATATTCTTCGTTCATCCGCACCGACGACAAGTTGAGTTGTAGCTGTTGGAGTATTCAACGTCAACGACCGCACAGCTTCCCTTTTGGCTTCTCGTTTCTTGTTGTCACTTTGACAGCTTGTTCCGCAAATTTTTGACAGCTGCATATGTCGCACATGGTCACGCACCTAGTATTTGAGACGACTATCTTTATTTCTGCTGCTTTACGTTTGGTTGAGACGAGGAACTTGGTGTACATACAGTGAATATTACTGCCACTTACACAACTTTGACACTCTGAGAATCTAAAAACCCGAATACTTTGAAGCCTACAAAGAACGTCCTTTGCTATAGAAAATACTACATAGCAAGAGACCCAGCCCAGTCAGCCCTTTCTTACCACCTACCTACCTACCTACTCTCATAGCTAGAGACCCAACATTCTCATCTTGTTTTTCTACCCTGTACTTTATTTCATCGCTACCGCTACGTCCGGCCTTCAAGGAATCCCAAACCAGTAAGTCATGCACTGCTAGACACACGCCAGCTCGTTATAATCCTCATCCTGCCAGAGTTGTCGAGGCGGATGGTCCTGGTTCAACCTGCAACCTCCCGTACATTGCACGACGACATCATGGCTACACCAATGCTTTCCAGATTCTTTCTGTCTCAACTTCCCAATTGCCCAGCTGCCTATACTTGCTACTTCGCTCGTGCACGGCTGTTGTCTCTAGCTCAGCTTTCAGTTAACATGATATCCTCAGTTACCTTAGTGCCATCTTGCATATCAACGCCTGGCCATCTACATCACCAATCTACCATCGCCTACTATCTATGCTGTTACGTCTCAAGGCCGGACTGGAATTGCCTTTCCTTGTAGCTCATCTTGTTGATTTTCTCTGCTTGCGCCCTTGACTGCTCACCGTTTGTCACTATTGCCATCTACCCTGAAGATATCAACTATTCTCGCCCCATCCTTCATCATCACGCTCTGCACCGCTTCATAGCTGGGCTTCTGTGACCGCCATCACAACCAACCGTGCCTTACGCCTACCGCCTATCGCCTACGTACCGCCTTGCACCCAAACCCTGGTTCATCACCCTCATTTGGGACAAATTTGCGAACGAACAAAAAATAGCAAAAGGCATTCCCGCACTCACCGACTTCTCCAGCTAGCTCCAGCCTACAGCCAAAGTGTCTTGACCCTGGTCAGAAGCAAATCAGATACCGTCATCATTTTCTCGTTTTCGTTCCTTTTCCCTCGTTTTCTCTTGTCACTTACAAGTCTTGGCACTTTTTGCTCAAGTGTTCTGGCGCTCGCTGTTGCTGTTTCTAGGGAGGTTATCCCAACGCCCGGACTCTACATTTTTGGTTCATCTTTTATTATCTCATGAACTATTAATGAGAATACCTGCTCGACTCTAAACGGAGTTGTCTTGTAATTCATCTTTAAATGTCGAAGCGTGGGGCGGCATCTTATCCAGGGCCGGCTTCAAGAAGCCCTCCATCCCCGAAACAAGAGTCTAGGCCACATGCTTCTCTTCAAGTGGAAACATTATCCAAGGCGACCAACTACCAGCCCTCTCGGCCTCCTTCATCACACCTTAGCCCACATGATCACCAGCTGTCGTCAGTAGATAAACAACGTCCAGACTTTATGGATCCTCGAACTTCCTATGGCGCCCCAGCTCCAGCTCAATCCCAAGGCTTTTCCACTTCGTTGTATCATGATCGACTCCCTACCACTAACGCCGCCACAGTTTCAGAGAGTCGCGCCCCACACATTCCGCCATCTAGATACCAGGAATCCTCCCGGCCCATAAGCGGACATGCTAGCATGAGCTCTGCTTTCACACCTTATCAAACACATAGAGCGCCTTCGGTCAAGAATGATGACGTTCTGCGACATGTCAGGCCGCCATTGCCGCCAATCGATGTTGGTGCGGGTCGTCGTATTCTAAGTCCTAGACTACGTCGCCCGGAAAGCTTTAGTGGGCCGTCTTCTTCCATTGCAAGGCCAAATATTTCGCTCGTTCCGCCAGCACCACCTCTGAAGCGTACCCTTTCAAAGGACCACTATACAGATGCTCAATCACACCCATTCGAACGCATGTCAAGGCAACCTTCAAGAAACTCTCTGGGCTATCCGCCAAAGGGAGAGAATGCTGAGCCGCAATACTCGCAATCTTCACCAGGGTCTCGCAAGGCCGATGGACCGTTACGCCATGTACCGTCGCATGAACCTTCATATAACCTGGCCCCGTCAACCCATCTCCCCCAGTCCATTTCAATACAGAACATAGATTCCATCTATACTCACGGATCCTGGTCTCGGAAGCACTCTCCGGACTCTAGCACATCACCAGCTCACGCTTCTGAAGACAGAACGTGGCGCAACCATTCAGTGAACGAGCGTGGGCCAGCAGCCGGTCACCCATTAGTAGATCACCAAATTCAACGACCACCTCCTCTCTACCTAGAATTAAACCAAGGAGCACAAAGGGGGCTAATATCGATCCCTATCAATACGAATATTGCGTCAAAGCAAGCGAATGAAAAGCGGAAGCGCAATGCCTGTGCGTCGGCCAAGTTTAGGCAAAGAAAAAAAGCTGAACATGTCCAAAATAAGGAGCGGATTGAACAGCTGGAAGATCGACTGACAGTTATGAATGCCCAAATAACAAAGTTTTATACTTCAATGAATTACTACAAGGGCGAAGTCTCTAGACTCCGCAGTCTTGTCGAGTCTGTCCCTGAAATTGCCCATCGAACTCACGAAGGGTGCCGGAGTCCTACCTTGGATGTGCCACAAGACTTTTTGGAGTGGCTACACACGCTGCAAAACGCTAGATCAGACCAGGCACAGAGACAGAGTGATAGCGCTGATGTGACATCTTCGTCAACGTCAGATAGGCGGCCTTCGATGAGTGGTGCTGTATCCACTCAGCCTAACCCAAACGCAGCTATAGCTGCTCACCAAGGCCAAAACGTGTCTGGCGCTCTAGCCCCATCTAGTAGCCACTCGGTAGCGGAAGGAAGCCGCGGAATACACATTTCAAGTTCAGCCTCTAGTGCTGGCCCTGGCATATATTTCCAAGCCTCTATATCAAGTGATGGGAATATCGAGATGATGAATCGTAGCCAAGGTGTTTACTCTGGCGAGGTTGGACAAAAGCCTAAACAAAGCCCCCCATCAGCTCCCTCCAATGTTGAACGCTTGCCTCCTATAAGCAGTCTTGGGCCATATAGCACGCGATATAATTCCCCTACTGACTCTCAGAGGTGAATTCCCAGTATCATGAGCGAGCAAGAAGAAGATATCCATTTGAAACGGATCACATTGTATATATTTATTTACTACGACTGAAAGCGCTATGCTATCACTACGTATGCGAGGCACAAAACGTGTTTTTATGGTTTGCACACAGTTTTTCTTTTTTTCATTAGCTTCCTGTCAGTATAGAGCCATGTGTATTTTGCTTTTGAGTTTTAGCTCATATTCTTACCGTTGGTTATGTATCATACCATGTTGCTGTGCCGTGATGTTTATTAGTCGATCACAGCATATGGTTATAAATATGTGTAACATCCCTTTTGTGTGACCTCACTTAGCCCCCCCCCCCCACCTTTATTTTATCGCTCAAGGCTTGATGGATTCTGATATTTTTGGCTTGGGCTTAAAGCGATCTTGAGTCGATCAGCAAAAGCAAGTCGTAGTCGAGGGAAACCCGCAGCAAGAAATCCGTGCATCTGCTGCGTGCGCAGTCTTGTCCTTGGTCATTTCTACTTCCCTTGTGTTGTTATTTCAACATGGCATACAAAAGAGCCTTGTCAGCTCTTTTATGCAAAAACGTTTTTTTGCCTTGCCTGCGATACGAACCTGTCCGCTTATCCCGGATCGTGTCCCGCAAGGCGATTCCCATCTCAGGAATATCTTATTCCACCTTGCATTCAACTCTGCCACTTGCCAAATCGTCGGCACGATCCTCAACGTTTCCGTCATTCACCCCTTCGCCTCTCGTGTCGCAATCATGGGACCCACCGCTGCTAGACTGCCAGCTGTATGCGCCAAACGGCGTGTCATGGACCCAACCTGTCGGGCTATTCATCAATAATAAGTTTGTCATGAGCGTTAAAAGGGATATGATTGAGGTTATAAATCCAACGTGAGTGTTTATTGCTACATTTCCTCTTTTTCCACTGCTTCTTGTCTTCATACCCTTATTCGCATGTTCCTCCTAAATCTGACCTGTCTAGAAACGAAAAGTTCATCTGCAAGGTCTATGCAGCAGGCAAAGAAGACGTTAACGCTGCTGTCCACGCGGCTAAAACTGCATTCAAAAACCCCGATTGGCGCGCGCTTTCTGGCGCTGAGCGTGCCAGTTTAATGTGCCGCCTTGCTGACTTGATCGACGAACATGCCGAGACGCTGGCCGTGATTGAAACGGTAGATAGCGGAAAGCCTCTTTCGGCGTCGCGCAGCTATGATGTGCCACAGCTTTCGGAGGTCTTGCGATATTATGCCGGCTGGGCGGACAAAAACCACGGCCAGACCATTGATGTTGGCCCGGGAAAGTTGGCGTACACTATCAAGGAGCCGCTTGGTGTTTGTGCGCAAATAATACCGTGGAACTATCCGCTGGCTATCGCAGGGTGGAAGTTGGGTCCGGCGTTGTGCTGCGGTAACACAGTTGTGCTGAAAATCGCCGAACAAACGCCGCTTTCAATGCTGTATGTAGCTCGCCTGATTGCTCAGGCTGGCTTCCCACCTGGAGTGGTCAACATAATCAGTGGACACGGCAATTTGGCGGGTCCGGCGCTGGTAAGGCATGAGGATGTGGCCAAAGTTTCATTTACCGGAAGCACGGCAGTTGGCGTTGAAGTAATGAAAGCGGCCGCAGGGACACTCAAAAATGTTACTTTGGAGACGGGGGGGAAATCACCCCTGATAGTCTTTGCTGACGCCAAAATCCCCCAAGCGGTGCATTGGGCGCATGAGGGTGCCCTGAGCAACCAAGGGCAAATGTGTACAGCAACATCTCGGATTCTGGTCCACGAACGTATTCTGCAGCAATTCACGAAACAGTTCGTTGAAGCCGTCAAGAATATTTCCGTGGTTGGTGACCCTTTTGCCAACGAGACGTTCCAGGGCCCACAAATCTCTAAGATTCAGTACATGAAGATACTCGCACACATACAACGAGCTAAGGATGAAGGTGCTACAGTTCTAACGGGCGGCAAGGCCGTAGCCCCCCTCGCCAGCGGAAAGGGCTTCTTCATTGAACCGACCGTTATGACAAACGTTAGGTCGAACATGCACATCTACCGCGAAGAGGTGTTTGGGCCATGTGTGGTTATTGTTCCATTCTCAACAGATCAGGAAGCCATTATGATGGCTAACGATACGGCCTATGGACTAGGGGCAGCGGTCTTCACGCAGGACATTGGCAAGGCACATCGCGTGGTACGAGACATTGAGGCCGGCATGGTGTGGATCAATAGCAGCAACGACTCTGATGTCAGAGTACCGTTCGGTGGAGTCAAAATGAGTGGAATTGGACGGGAATTAGGAGAAGCAGCACTGCAGTCATATTCACAGGCCAAGGCCATTCATGTTAATTTAGGGGAGTGTTGAAAGCTGCACTACAATTATTTAATAGAAGATAAAAGAGGATACAGAGCCTAAGGCAACTGAGCTAACCCTTGCTATCTCATTAACGCCACACCTCACACAGCCTGTCTGCGACTAGTACTAGTCAGCCACACCACTGCAGCCACATTTGGAGTGACCTCATTCCTAAAGCTTGGCCTTGCTTCTGCTAGTTGAGAGAATGGAATCGCACCGTCGCGATCTATCTACAATCCAACTACCTCTTCGTCCTCTGCTGCAGCTGAGCCATTGGTTGATCTGCCTTGTTTGACTCTCTGCTTGCGTGACATCTGCATTGGCATTTCTTTTCCACCACGATCCCCAACCCCAACCACCCCCTCCCGTCAAATCATCGTCATCGCCAAAGAACTCCAACTTCCTAGAAGAATGGCCCCTC
Organism: Ceratocystis variospora; assembly: GCA_038407165.1. Taxonomy (NCBI): domain Eukaryota; kingdom Fungi; phylum Ascomycota; class Sordariomycetes; order Microascales; family Ceratocystidaceae; genus Ceratocystis; species Ceratocystis variospora. The sequence goes on along the minus strand of JAXHKN010000389.1, from coordinate 5,392 downwards.
CACTGTTGCCCTGTGCCACGGCTGGGCTTTCGTATCCTCTATACGCCTGCGATTTTGATCCCGAGGATCCCACTACTTTGGTTGTGGCTGGCGGAGGCGGCGCTGGTCGTAGCGGCGTTAACAACAAGATCGTACGTATCTCTATTCTGCTCTCTACATCATTTGCTTTCCCTCAATTAGCTGTCCTTTTTGCTAACTGCAGCCCTGTCAATGGCTTCTGTGTATTATTTTTAGACTATTCTTACTCACGGAAACCAAACCACGCTCACGCCTGTCTCCGAGATCGACTTGAGTCGCGATGAAGATAGTGTCACGTGCCTTGCCGTCGGTGGACGTCGCGACGATAATCTCCTCGTTTATGCAGGTATCAATTCAAGTGCTGCGGACTTTAAGCGGGGGAAGAATGACCATTTCCGCGTGTTCAGCGTGTCCTCGGCCTCTAAAGCAAGCGACCCTTCTATTGAGCTGATTAGCAAATCCGGCCTCTTCTCGGTCTCACACCACGAAAAGTACCAGAGGCTAGTGCGTCTTGCCGCACCCGGCTCTACTAGTCAACTTGCCGCGACGGCTTCGGGGCTGGGAAATGAATTCCAGATTGCCTTGGCTGAGCTGATGCATAGTGGCTCGGTAGCCCCAAAGTTGCGTCGCATGGTGAATTTGCAGAATGAAGCGAACGACATTGATCTGATGCGTGTTGGCTCCTCAAACGAGCACCAGCTGGTGTATTGCAGTAGCAACGAAATTTACACGGTCGACTTTACACCGGGTGAGAGCAAAGCGGACTTTTCAGATCCTACCCTTGTTTTCGAGCTACCAGTTGACGACCGCACCGGCCTGAAGCCTACCATTCGCTGCCTGAGATACCTGACTGCTACCTTTGTCTTGGCACTAGTGAATTTGCCTAGGCGCAGTGGAGTGATGCTTAACGTGATTCGGCTCCCTGGCAAAAAGGGTGAAAAGGCTCGTCTGGCTGCTACCGCGCGTTTGCCTCGCCGTGTTGTCCAGGCGACTGCCCTCGCAACACGGCTGATTGGTGTTCCGCCTGCACCGGGCACAAAGCTTGGCCAAGCACAGTTTGCGATCGCAGTGGCCGGGCATGACTCGTCTATATCCTTGTACACCTTAGAGCACCAAAGCGTGCAGGCCGTCGAACTAGTTTGGGATCTTCTTCCCGTACATACGATCTTGGAGGCGCATCCGCTCCAAATCACGGGCTTGGCCTTTGCACCCTTTATAATGCCCAAGGAAACTGACGGCTCCGTCACCATGGCATTGGCCAGCATTTCAATGGGAAACACAGTCTCAGCGCATTCGCTGCCGTTGCGGCGGATTGTGGACAAAAAGGGACCGGTGTCTAAGGAGAAGCAGGCTACAACAGATGCCCTCCATGTGCGCTATGCTCTAGCGATGAAGGGATCAAAAAATGCGGGTAAGACTGTCATGATCCTGTTGGCGGTGGTTGTCCTGATCATGGCGGTGGCTGGACAAGCGCTCCTGGAGAGCATTGGCGAAAGCCGCGAGATTTTCGGTGTGCGCAAGTATATTGACCAGCCGTTCCAAATCCGTTCGTCGGTCGCACCATTATCCCCCGTTGGGGCAACTAATACTGCTGTCGATACCATGTCTATTACTAGTGCCGGCTCTGCCTCTTCGCCTACTCTGGCCTCGGCCGAGATTGTTTCTGAGTTTCTAGCAAACATTCAAGCGGCCGACGTTGACGGGCCAATTCTCCTACACGAGTACGCCGGCGATGATATATTAACAGATGCACCTGCATCCGGCCAATCTTCTGGTGACGGCCTGCAAGCGGGTGATGCAACGGCGCAGCCCGTCACGAACAAGATCGCGGCAGTCCTTGCGGAGGAACAGCACGATGGCAAGGCATGGGAGGAAATTTCGTCGGAGCAGAAGGAGCTGTGGAAAGCAAGACTCAAGGAAGCAGGACACTGGGCGGAGCATATGGGCGAGGCTGTGTTTAAGGGCATTCTATTCGGAGAATTGGCAGGAGTTGTCCGTGCAGCCGTCGCTTAGAAAGAGGAGTTGTCTATATTGTGTTCATTTTTCTTCTTGGTTATTTAGGCTACGGGGGATGGAGGATGCATGCGGACTAACTAAGTTGGAAGTCGAGATTGGAACTCGCCAGTTATGCGTGTGCATGTAAATTTAGGAGACACTACAACACGACTGTTTGTTTCGGTCAAGCTGTATCTATCGGTGAAGCAGGTGTCTTTCTGTGGATCCCCGGTGTGTCTCGGTAAGACTGATACATACTTTAAGTGGGGAAGTTGTGAACCGAGATCCAAGCCTCAAACTTGTAAGCCAAATACATGCAAGTAAGCATACAACGATGGCGTCGTTTCCCGTAGACGTTAAGTAAATTCCAGTCTAAACCACGATAAACCATCCAAAAACTGATATGGGCGTTAAGTAGTGTCGTGTCGTAAGAGGCAAAATATTTCTTACTGGATATCCCTCTCCCCCTCTTCCATGGCCAAAGACATGTACATATTTATCAGTTGCACGCTGTTTGTTTTGCCTCTGCAGTGGCGGTTCACATATATACCTTGGGTCGATCTGAAGGGCTGGAATCTTGCGATTTCCGTCTGTGCAGGGGACCCCTCATTATCAAGGCCATGCATGAGGAGCCAACACCACGAGACAATGAAGGAAAGGGAGAGAAATAAGCAAGTTGCCTGCGTCCCTGCCCCTATGTATGCATGCATGCATGCGAACCTAGGAATGACCGAAACACTAGCAAGGCTGACGACTTCACCTATTGTTTCGCTCTTTGTTTTGAGAGAGACATTACATGGCCAGAATATTTAATTTCTAGGTCTTTGGTACAAGGGCGGGACGTCAATGCAGGCCCATGGGGGGGGGGGGTGTGGTCTGTGGAGGGGCAACATGATAGCTCTCCAGGGATCCACACACACACATGCGACTGGCGTAGGAATACAAAATAGCTATATCTGTACGTAGGTCAATACGCACGCATGTGAATGCATTGAGCCGAAACAAGAGGGGAGGAACGAAATCGAAGAGCCCAAGAACCCTTGGTGAAATGAAGAAAAAAGAACAGGACGGGTGGAACAAGTGCGGGGGTGAGCGTCGCCATAGCGGGTTGCTATCTATACAGCTTAGAAAAAGAATATCACCGTAATCTGCGACGTCATCAACCATATATACTGGCGGTTCATGACGTCAAGGGAAGAAGAGCAAGAGATAGTTTTAATGGTAGAAGGAAGAAAAAACAAACAATCCTGAAATGCATCCGTCGAAACCAATACATAAAATCACGCGGAACCCTCAAGCAAGACAATAGAAACATGGCGATAAGAAACGAACCAAAAAGCTTCCAGGCTAGAAAAGAAAAAGAGAAAACAGGTGAGATGTGGTGTACAAAGGAATGTTATAATCGGTTAGAAGGGAAACAAATCAAGGCAGATAAGTCCTAGAAATGAGGCAGGAGAGAGCGATTGATGGATGATGACAAGAGATGGGGAAAATGAACATGATAGACAAAAAGGAAACGGGGCAAGGGAGTGCGTGTGTGAAGAAGCAAATAACAACAAAGGCTACGCAGAGGTAGGATAGCTCAAAAACTTCAAAACAAATGACATGGGCGTAGTAGTAGCAACAGGGATCGCGCTGGAGAAGAACAGGCTCCAGCATAGAAAGAGGGCCTTTGTTACAAAGAGGAAGGTAAGCAAAAGGCAACAAGGAGGATAGACAGCTAAGCAGAGTGTGCCAAGAACAACAAGCCCGTAGCCGCACCGCTGTCGTCATCGGCAGTTGAGCACCCCACTATCTGTTTCTTCGGAGTGACTACAGGCTCAGGCTCAGTCTCGGTCTCATCACCGGCAATTTCCGTACCATGGCCATCACCGTCTTCTTCCCCTTCTTGTTCCTCCTCCTCCTCCTCCTCCCCGGAATCTGGCTCTGGCTCTGATTCCGTTTCGTCGCCAGTCAGCTCCATCTTGGGCATTTGCAATGGCGTTTGTTGTAGTAGCTGTGGTTGTTGCTTGTGTTTTTGTTTTTGTAGCTTCTGTCTTTCCTGGCGCTCTTCTTGAGACGGCATGGGAGTAGGCAGCTGGACCTGTCGAGGGGCAATAGCGGAAGCACGAGGAGGCGTAGTAGCCGTCACGTCAGGGACAACAGCAGCAGCAGCTACGCGATTCTGGCGCTCGCGTAGTGGGCTAGGCTGGACGGGAGACGATGACATCATGGCGGATGTCGAGGTTGACATGTGACCAAGGGCTTTGCGGGCAGTAGCAGCCATGGCAGCGAAAGTAGGCGGCGAACGAGGGTTGGGGAAGGAAATGGAGTGACGCAATAGGCGACATGGGCGCATCTGGAGTTTATCGAGAGGCACGTCAGCCTGGCCCGTACGGAGCTTGTAGTTGGCTAGGCCGAGACGGAGACGGAGGGCATCGGCTTTCTACATAAACGAGAGCAGCACGGTTAGTGAGGCAGACGAGAGAGCGAGAAGCAGGGGAAATATTACCTGGCGAGTTTCCTGTCGTGACATGGTGCGCGAACGAGCTCTAGGAAGCGAGACAGTCGGAGACGAGGCACACGCTGTCATAAAGGCTCGCGACGCGTCCGGCGACGAGTCAAAAGACGTCATTCCGAGGCCCATAGATGGACTGGCTGGTGGTAGGTCAAGTTCCGAGTCATTTAGTGAGAACTTGGACAAGATTGGCGAGGGCTGCAGGCCGTTAGCAGCAGTGGACATCTTGTGAAGGCATGCTCGCTTGGATGGAGGGGGCAATGAAAGGATGTTGTCGAACGGCCTTTTGCAGATGTCTGAAGCCGGCGTTTTGAGAGACTTGATGGGAGAGCGCGGTGAAGCGTTGACATTAGCATCAAGCAAACCGAGGGCGCGTCGCTTGCTTGGGGTCTCCATGGCGAGACTAGAGGTAGTGGGTGAGCAGGAGTTGAGAAGAAAGTAAGCAGGTCGGCAGCGACTAGCAAGCGTATGCAAAGCGGGACTTGTAGACGCGATCTGACCTAATATATATCACAAGATTGTGGCTGTCCTAGTGTGCGGGTGCGAAGGCAAGGCGATAAGTGGGCAGGAGGTAGAGCAGAGAAGATCAGGATACGACGAGAAGTTGTGAGTGTTTGGTGATTGTTGCAAGAAAGGAAAGAAAATAATGGAAAGGAAGAGTCGAGGTCGTAGAGTGGTGACGTGGGAGTGGACGGAGTGAAGTCGCGGGTTAAACGTGGGTTAGCTTGACCTGAATTGATTTTGGGTTAAGCCTGTATAGCATGGCAGGCCCTGTAATATCAGAAGGTTTGAGACGCGAGATTGCTTGTTGGTATGACGCCTAGTTGGGGGGGGGGGGGGGGGGGGGGAAAAAAAAAATAAAAAAAAAAAAGAGTAAAAAAA
>JAXHKN010000388.1:0-26119 GCA_038407165.1 Ceratocystis variospora | reverse complement strand
CGTCTCTTGCTTGCGTTAGCCCTGCCACAATCTTGCTCATGAGGTTTCTTTTTGCCTGGATGACGGCCTTCTTCATTGCCTTCTGTTCTTTCACGTATGCGGCCTGAAGTCGAATGTCATCCATATTTTTGCGGTGTCTTCTCCGTGCTTCTCTCATCATGGCGTTCTGCTCTCGGCATTTGTCGTTCCACCATGGTTTAAGGTTGACGTTGGAGGGCGTTTTTGGTGTCGACACCTCCAACGCCCTCTCCACGACCTCCTTGTGAACGTGGGGCCACAGATAGTCCCTAGAGTTAAAAATAGAAGTATCATCATCATCATCAGGAAAATCAGTCCAAAAGGCAGCATCATTGGGCCCTATCAACCATAGCAATTTTCACTTTTACCCCTTCTATATCTTATTCAAAATAAGAAGGAGATTTTATTTCTTTGTTTAACCCCTAGCACGTCCTGCAATGGCGGACGTAGAAATGGCTGACCATGATGGTCAGCCTCGCGAGGCTGAAAAGCGGAAAAATGTTTCAGCCATAAACGAGCCCTCCCACCAAAGGGAAACCCCCCCGAAGGCCACAACCCCCACGGAGACGGATCTCCCCTGCGAAAGCACTCCCTCATCGAAGCCCACCCCGAACCCGAACCCCCTCCTCCCGACGGACGTGAACACTGGCCCCAACAGGAAAGAACGCGACCACTCCAACCCAAACTCCTGGAGCCCCCAAGAAGGACAATACCAAGGACAAAGGACCCACCCGAGAGCCCCCGAACAAAGGGAGCTTCCTGGAGATATTCAACGAAGCCTGGAAGGAAGATGTCGAGATTAGGGAAACCTTGGCCCGCGGCCTGAGAGCTGCCGCGGCTGACCTCGACAAGCTAGTCCAAGACTGCCCAAGCATCGGCAAGGATGATGCGCCAGGCAGAATGGTCTATGCCAGGTTCATGACGGACATCAGGGCCCTTGTGAGAGAAAGGATCCGGCAGGAAATAGCCGGAAAAAAGGACACACCACCACCAGGACCGAAGGGTGGACAGAGGCCACAGGAGAGTGGCCCCAAAGCCCCAGCAACATGGGCGGAAAGGGCTGCGGTGACAAGACCGAAGCAGGCCGCCAAACCTGCAACGCCTCCCCAGAAGCCCCAAGTGCCCAGGGCATCGGCACTCCCGGGAAAACAAAATCAGCCTGCTAGGAAGGCTGATGAGAACAGACTTCTGGCCCACCTTTTCGAAGACTCGAAATGGAAGACTGTCAATCCTACGGTTGTAAGACATAGGATCAACAGGGACCTCTTCAGAGGACAAGAAGTGGTCGTCAAGTTGACCAATACAAGGACTGGTTTCGCCCTACATGTCCAGAAGGGGAAAATGGACCAGGAGGCCCGGGAAATGACCCGAAACTTCCTGAACGCGAGGACGCTGGAAAGCGAGACGATCTGGGAAAAGTTCGTCATCCCCAACATCCCGAAGAGGATAATCACCATAGAAGGTGACAAACCGGTGTCCCGCCAGACAGAGCTGGAGGACGTCAAGCAGGACATCCAGTCAGCGTTTGGTGGAAACATCAAGCTAATGGACTGGAGAGAGTACGATGGAGACCCGGACATGCAAGGCCTAAGGGTAGCAATCCTGAACCCCAGCAAGCTCCCAAGAAATGTCGAAATCCTCGGGCTACCGAGTACGAAATGTGGTGGAAAGAGCAGAAAGGATACCGCCCACTTAAGGACATTACCTGCGACCCCCCCCTTCCGGGTGCCCGGCTACAAGGGCCTAGACAGAGTGGAGCTGGGGCACATCCTGGCAGCCAGGACGGGGCACGGAGACTTTGACCAATACCACGACCGTCTAGGCCACCAGGGCCCACGCAGCTGCAACTACTGCAGCCAGGCGAAAGAACGAGGGCACCTATGGACATGCAAAAAGTTGCCAAGGCCATGGAGCCAAAGGTTCACGGATAAAATACTGACAAGAAAAAAGGCAACAAAATACGTTGCTGGAGTACTACACCGGAACCTGAAGCACCTACAGCCAAGGAGATAAAAGAAGGGAAGGAGGTGAGGAGAAGTGGCGACCGGGAGGGGAGGAGCGACCGGGGACGACGAAGAAGAATGAGAAGGGAGGGGAGCGAGGAGGCAATAGGGGAGCACGAATAAAAGGGACAAGGGCAGGAGGAGATGTCGAAGAGACCCGGAGGAGGGAGTGGAGGGCCTCTTCTCCTAACTCCCAAGGCCTAATAAAAATGCGGCAACCGCCTCGCCGAACAGAGGACAAAACCGACGTACTCCGCCAGGGCCGAAACCCTGAGCCGATAGCCGCTGGCCTCCTAGACTAGATTGTTGCATAGGCAGGGCGCCACAAGCCAAAAACACCAGATATCCAATCCTGGAAACACACTCAGCAGGGAAGCCTTCGGGCACAGGTCTGACGGGAAAGCCTCCTGGCCGCAAGGCCGGACCCTAAAAAGTCATAGGAAAAGCTCAAAACAGACTCACACCTGCAACCGCTGACTGCCCGGAAAAGGTAGCGGAGGACGACATCTTTGTAGCCTTTTCCGTCCAGAACATGCCGTCGTATTGCCGTGGAAAACCAGTAGGTAGACGCTAAATAAAACAAACAAACAAACAAAATTGCCTCTTTGTGGACGTGCAGGGCATTGCCGAGGCCATGGAGTCAAAGGTTTACGGAAACACCAGGTAATCAATCCTGGAACCCGACAGGTACGTCCTCGGGCCACGCTAGATGAAGATCCTCCTGGCTATATTGTTGGTCTCTCAAAAGTCATAGGAGATGCTCGATATCTATTCGTTCCTATCACTGCTGACCGCCCGGGAGGTGCTCCCGTCCGGAACATTTCGTCGTATTGCTGTGAAAAACCAGTAGGTAGACGTTAAAGAACACAAACGTTTACGGACAAGCTTTTAAAGAACGCAAAGGCAACTAAACACGTTGCTAGCGTTCTACATCGGAGCCTGAAGCACCTGAAGCTAAGGTGATAACCGCAACCCAGCGGCATGAAAATGAAAAACAAGAAGGGGGAGGGGTAGAAGGAGACTGAGGGAGATGACGGGAGGAGAACGGACGGAAGAAGAGATTGCGGAGAGGACAGGAGAAGGGACGGGGAGGTGTAAGGAAAAAGGAAAAAAGGGACGGGAGCGTGAGGAGATGTCAAGGGGACTTTATCCAGTGGGTGGAGGGTTCTTTCTCCGAGCGCCCAAGGACTACGCTCAACTGATGCAACCGCTTCGCCAAACAGAGCATAAAACCAACGTACTCCGCCAGGAACAAGATCCCATGCCAATAGCCGTTGGCCTCATAGACTAGATTACTACATAGGTAGGGCACCACAGACCAAAAACACCAGATAACCAATCCTGGAACTACACCCGGCAGGGAAGCCCTCGGGCAACGTCTAACGGAGAAAGCTCCTGGTCACAATGCCGGACCCTGAAAAGTCAAAGGTAAGTTTTGAAGAAGACGTACACCTGCAACTGCTGACTGCCCAGGAGAGGAATAGGGGACGACATCCTTCTATCCTCTTCCGTCCAGAACATGCCGTCGTATTGCTGTGGAAAATCAGTAGGTACGAGTGAAATAGCACCAAAAAACATCGCCTATTCTAGACAAGGCGGCTAGTCAGCTTGTGATAAACTCTGTAGGCTTGAGTCTAGCTTAAGTCTGGCGAGCACAAAGTAAGCTAGTTACTGCATATCTATATCTTGAACTCAAAGTATCAACACGGAACTTGATAAGCCTTGATTTTCGATTAGCACTGCTTAGTACTATCAATACCCTTGGCTGATCATAATTACTGCTGATGTAAATACTAAATTGACCATAAGGCTTGCTAGATGCTCTCTGTATAAGTGGTAATCTAAATCATTGAATTAGGTATTTGTTGCTTGGTTGGTCTGCTAAAGATGGTGAGAATAAAGGTCACCAGGGAAAAGGTTCATGGTCCGCATCGCATTATCTAGAACCATGATAATACGGCCAACATTAAAAGAACCTAGACAAAAGTCCAAGGCGTAGTAGCTAGCTTTAATACCAGGACCAAAGACACGCACCCGGAATGGAGGGCATGTCGAGTAGACACTTGACCGGGGACGAGATAGCACGGAAGGAAGGGGGGCGTTGTGTTTTCGTTTCTTTTAAGGTTTTCTTTTGTGTTTCTACGTTTTTCTTTTTGTTTTCTTTTTGCTTTTTGTTTCTAACGACTACAGGAAGAAGGCGAGTCACAAGCTTGCTTAGGAGCATATGTGCTTCTCGCGCTTGAAACCGGTGGTCAGCCTTGCGGAGGGTTAATTCTGTCCGGTAACCAATCCGGCGTCGTTTGATCTTGGTGATTCCAGTAGACGTGAAATATATTCAAGTCAAATCAACAAGGCGCCGACGCAGCCCGAAAATCAAGATTGAGCTCGCCAAGCCCATGTGACATCGGCTACACAGAAGTACAGTCGTCCAAATCCTAGCAGCTCGCTCCGGACGGGGAAGACTTGGAAGAGTGCCACGTGTGGCTCAACCACATGAATGCAGAGATACGACGCCCAGTCGCTGGTTGTAACCAACCCAAGACCTTCAACCATCCGTAGGAGTGTCGAGGCGATGAGAGGAAACTGACTATGAGATTTGGGCGTAAGCTTGTCGTAGGAGACATGGGCTGCAGGTATCTGGCAGACAGGCCGGACTCTAAGTGGAGGGTATTTCGCGTTGGCACGTTCAAGGGGACGGCCGGCACGGCGAGAGGTGTGTTTTCTCGAAGGTGGGAAAGCCGAGCTACATTGTGCTTTTTTTCCATCTCCTTCCATGTGCAAAAACGACGAGAGAGCTATCTTGTATGCAGGTAGAGCCACTAACCGAGCTCGTCACAGAAGCTTTCTCAATGGGGTCCCCGATTCTCGATACCGATTTGTCTGAAATATATATATACCTGTCGCGACACTGCTCCAGACAGCTATCTATTGGTCATTTCACAACAAATTGACTACGTTTCTCGCCCATGGGGTAACCTTCCAGCTCATTATCAAGAGACAAGCTCCAAGATTCTGCAAGATAACATTTGAAAATTACTAGTTAGACATTAAAAGAAGCCAGAAGGGCCTGATTGGTATCAAGTCCATGATTGTGTTGGTTGGTAGCTACACGCAGCTAGATAGAAGATAACACACCAGCGCATCATAAAAACAGATAGTATATGCCAGAAGGAAAAGGATATCAAGTTCAAATTCAGAATATATCGACAAAGGAAACACAAGGAAATAATTCAGGGAAAAAAGGAACAAAAGGAACAAAGAACAAGGAGAAGGAGAGTAAATATCAGAACGTTGATGATGGTCTGATGAGGATGAAAGAAAGCAAAGGTATAGCGAGAATATAGCGAAAATATAGCAAGGGCTGTAAACATGGAATAATAGAAAATAAGTAAAAGAAAGGGGAAAATAGAAGAAAAACTAATGCAGAGGAACATACAAAAGGAAAATCGATGACCAAAATAAATTAAAAAGAAGAAACACAAAAAACAACAAGGCCAAGAAATTGCACATGCATGTTGTTCAGCCCACCAGCTAATCAACATGTCGAGGTCGAGAGCTTCCGAGTCTTACCCCAACTCAGTCTACACTCAACTGCGTCTCAGGCAATAATCAGCCTTTAACTAGTCCTCAAAAAAGTCATCGTCTTCGTCGTCGAACCCGTTCATTTGCGCATCGGGGTCATAGTCATGGGCCTTCATCATGGGCGGCGTCCGCAGCTCTCGTGGTGGCGTCGATGCTCCTGCCATTTCTACCGTTTTCATCTCAGATGACAGCCCGCGTGTACGGTTGACTGTAAGCTGCGAGTGCGTGCCTGAGATAAACCGGCGGCCAGTGGCAGAAAAGGCTGTAGGCTGTTGCGGTTTATCGTCTCCCGATGCGCCAGTACGAGTGCCTGATAGTACACGTGAGCCAGTGGCAGGGGGTGTAAGGAGCCCGCTGAGCAAGCTACTCGAGGCACCAGGGGCAAGACCAGGGGCGGATGCAAACTCTGGTGTCGTTACTGAAGTTGGGGTGGTAGCCGCCGAAGCAGCTGCACTTTTCTTTCCCATTGCAATGGTGTTAGAAGACACTGTCGTGACCGATGGTGCAGGTCTTGTCCCTCCTCCAAACGCTGGCTGGCCTTTACGCCAGTTGCCCCATGCAGCAGCCAGAGGGCCAACAGCCTGAGCCACTCGTGGCGTTGCCGCTTCAGTAAATGTACGTGCCAATCGCGGCAGTTTAATTGCCGATCCGCCGTTCATTGCCCGCTCACGCTCCTGCTCCTCCATCTGAAGATTGGCTTTGAGTCGGATTGCCGCGTCTTTGACACGCTCGCGGTCAAATTTGTCGGCTGACAGTGCTCCAATAACATCTTGCAGGTCCGCATGGCGCACGGCAAGTAACTCACGCAGCCACACAATCTCATCGTCGCGCTTGGTGATCTTGGCCTCTATATCCGGATCAATATTAGCAGTTGCTTCTTCAAGCTCTTCAATGCGGTGCTCGCGAGCCTGCAGCTGCTCTTGCAGAACCATAATAGACTCGCGAAGCGCTTGTGGTGAAATCTTCTCAGGGAGCTCGTTGCCACGACGAGACGACGATGCAGTTGTTAATCCTGCCACTGCCGTTACAGCACCACTGTTGCGTGTGGCCTGCTGAGCTGCCGCTGCTGCCGCCTGCTTCGCAATCTCAAGCTTGTCTTCTAGATGGATGATGCGATCCTGCAAATGCTCTGTCTTGGATGTCGATAGGCTCAGTCGCTCAAGCAGCAGCTGCTCACGGGTCTGCGCCTCATCTGACATCAATGATAGCTTGTGCTGATATCTTGTGTGTAGATCCTCGATTTCGTTGCCGTACTTTTCTGTCATCTCCTTGATGGCACGATCCTTAGTTTCGTTGGCATCCTCTACCATCATTTCCGTACGGGCTTTAGATGAATCAGCATCCAGCTTTACACTGTCAAGTTCACTCCGCAGAGCAGCAATGTTCTCCTCTAGCTCGACACGTGCCACATTAACCTGCATGTTGGCCTCATCCAGCTGGTTTTGCATTGAAATGCGTATGCGCTGGACCTCATTAGCTCCAGACTCACGGGCCTCTTCAAACTCCAGACGGTGACGCATAACAGCCTGCTGCAACTTATGGTTCTCAGTACGCATCTCTGCCAGCAGCTCTTCCAGTCGCTTGTTATCGTTAATGGCACGCATTCCTTGGCGTTCAATGCCCTCCAATCGTTCAAGCTCCTTTTCTAACCGCTCACGCGTGCAAGCCTCGGCTTGGAGCTTGGCATCCAGAACATCTTGGCGTGCGAGCAGAGCGTGCTCATGCTTCGTGCGTCGTGCATTTTCCTCGGTAATCTTGTGTGAGGCACTGGTCATATCCTGTTGCAACAAAATAAACTTATTCCGCCAATTCTCACGAATACGCTCGTTCTCTTCAAGCTGTGTGCCTAAAGTCGCCAGAACTTTGTGCAGTTGTTTGACCTCAGCCTGTGCCTCGACAAGGCTTTCCTCGTGTTTCTGAGCGAGTCCCGTCTTACTGCCAGCCTCAGCACGCCACATTTGGGCGTCTCTGCGTGCCGCTTCCAGTTCAGTCTCCATGGTTGAGAGTCGGGCCGAATCAGCTTCCTTGCTCTGTGATGTGTTCTCCTGTGCAGCCTCCAACAAAGTCATACGCATGGTAGCCTTGTTGAGGTCCTGTTCCAGAGACTTAATTTTATGACTCTGTTCGTCGCTAAGTTGCCGGAGTCTGGCCTCTTCCTTGGTCGAAATAAGCATTAAGCGCTGGGCCTCGGATGCCTCATTCTGTGCTGCATGACACAAAGCAACTTGTTCAGCTACTCGGCCTTCTTCATGATGCAGCTTAGCCTCCAAATCAGCACATTTGCTCTCAATGTTGACACGTTGCGTCAGCTCATTTGCTAGGCGACTCTCAACCGAGAGCAGGTTGCGCTCGAAATCAGCTGCACGGTCTTCCGCAGCACGGCGATCGTTAATTTCCTTGTGCACACGTGACTCTTCCAAGTGGAGACGCTGTTCGAGATTCAAGATCCGAGCCTGCATCTCTTCGCTCTTGGATGGAGCCTCGGTATTCATACCCGTCAGGCTTGTCTGCTGCTGGTGCTGTGCAAATGCCTCGTTGACAGCACTGCGGATCAACTCCATACGCTTGTCCTTTCTAGGACTAACAGGGCAAACAGGCATTGGCTCGTCATCCTCATCATCAGCATCACTGGGTTGAATATCATCAGATAAGCTGCGACTACGACGTTGTCCGTGACTGAAAAGAGACTCTTGGATAGTATCCAGAGCCCGCTCAAGCGGTTGGAGACGCGCAGCCAGGACCTCGTCAACAATTTGGTTGACCCGGCCATCGAAAAAGGTCGCACGTGGAGCAAGCTTTCTCTCGTCGTCTCCGACAAACATGCCATCCCAATCACTTGGCACCTCACTCTCGTGGCGGCGTCCATTGAGACGACGAATTGGGCCAGCAAAGGAGGTTCCACTACGGGGAGCATCAACAAACTCATCTTCTTCGAAGTCTTCACCCGAAAGTTGAACGACTTGTTTGGTACGAGCAGGACTGAGACTGCCACTACCATAGGGGCTTCCCTGTTCAAACTCTTGGCCATAGGGAGAAGGACCAGCAACAGCAGCAAGAGACATGTGACGATTAAGTTTAGACGGGTGCCAGCCTGGTGCTGAGATTGTCTTGTGCACACCCTGCGTGGGGTCGTTCTTCATTTGATTCATCATGATATCATCAATCTCCTCAAATGTAAGCGTGTGTTCCTTGTCACCATCATTAGGAGCAGCCTGAAGACCTGACTCCTGAGACTGTATCTCATCAACCACATCCTCATTTTCTAGAACTTCACCTTCTTCTATTTGGTCCTCAAGACTAGCCTCGGGGCCCAGCTCAGCTTCAGTGTCAGCTCCAAGGTCGCTGTCAGCACCTTTGCGTGTTGGCGAAGGTGAAGCAAAGCGTGACGCCTTGAGTCCACGTGGAGGAGAGGCAAAACGCGAGTTCATGAGGCCGCTAGGAGGAAAGTTGGGAGTATCCAAGCGACGGGCAGTGGTGGACGCGGAAATGGACGCAGGTACAGAGATGGAAGCAGGAACTTCGTCCAAAGATTGCGCGGGAAACATTTCGGGAGTAGGCGTAGCAGTAGCATCAACCTCATCAGCCTCAGAGACATGCTTTTCGACTTCAGACATCACCGCTTCTCGTTCAGGGTCAAGAGTTTCGTCACATTCAACTTCGGACTCGACTTCAGGCTCAGTATGGTAGGCAGTCGCACCAGGAACAAAGACTTTTGCGGTAACCGAAAGCGACTTTTTATGACCGGGCTTCTTAGTAGGTGTCACAGACACAGGCACGGGCGCAGGTGTCCAGTTTTCACCAAAGGGACGAGCCGCACTAAAGTTGACCATGTCCTGTTTAGACTCAAACTCGAAGGGAGCCCAGTTGGCCGCACGTTGGCCGATAGACTCGCCTGACGGACTATTAGCACTACTAGGTTTGGTGTCAGTAGGTTCTGACTGCACACCAGAACTGAGAGTCGAAGTATCTACAGCAGGTGTGAAGGCCTCATCTTCATCAGCAGTCTTGTTGTATTCAACTTCACTCAGCGTTTCCTTGGGCTCAGCAAATAGAGGCTGTGAATCCGCCTCATCATCGCTGTTCTGGCCGAATCCAAAAGCACGGGCACGCTTAGCACGGGCATGGTTTGTGGGGCGGCCCTCAGCATCTTCAGCATCAGACATCTCTTCTTGACCTCTGTCATCGGATGGGACGACAATGGGGATGGCCTTAGACTTTCTTGAAGGTTTAACAGTGTCAGCCAAACTCACAGTGCCAAATATAGAGCCAGTAAATGTCTCGTTCTGGCCCTGCAGTTGGGACAAAGGAACAAAAGCCGGCGCATTAGGTCTGAAGCTGGGGAAGTTAAAGTCGCTCTGACCAGGCGAGAAGGTGACTGCAGCGGCACTAATTTTGGTAGAAGGCGGAGTCATATCGACGGCGGCCACAGAAGAGCCTTGGAAAGGCTCAAAGGTCGACGAGGATGTACTAGCGCCAAAGTTAAAACTTCCAGGTGTAAAGCTGCTGGTTGGGTTGAATTTGAACTCAGGAGCCTCAACATTGAGTTTTGAGAACGACGCTTTGCTTCCATGACTTGATTGGCGCGAGCTTCGATTAGCCGAGGCAACATCTTGCCACGGGTTACTCATGGTCGAAAAGGTGTGCTGGTGCGCTGATACGTTCTTGGAGAAGTCGAAGTCCGAGGCAGGCACATTAGCTTCGACCTGGTCGGTTGGGCTTTCCTCGAGCTCTGTAGAGATCGGCTGAGGCTCAGCCTGAGTCATAGACCGCAGTTGATTAGCCAAACTGCTGCTATCATCAGAGCCATCAGGCGCCTTATCACCTATATAAAAGTTATTTGCAAGCGAGTGGCCACGACTGTGAGGGCGTGGGTGGTGCAGCACAGTGCTATTGCTGGCAAATTGGGTAGTAGGCAATGCTGCAAACTGCACTGATGATTGCTGACGAGTGTGAGCGGACTCAGGCACGTAGTTAGTTATTTGCTGCTGTTGCATGCCACCCATGTCATCGTTGTTGGGGTTGTAGTCGGAATGCTCAAAGTCTTTCATGAGTTGTTTCTCGAGGTGATACTCTGCATCCTCAGTCTCGCCATTTTGCCCTGTTTGATTTTGGGGTTGCTGGAGGTTTACTTGCTCAACACACTCCACAATGTCATTTTTCTGGGGTTCTATAACTTCTTTCTCTTCTTCTTCTTCTTCTTCCTCTTCTTCTTCTTCTTCCTGCACCACTTCCCGCATTATTGGCGTTCCACGAGACGGTATTGGCTGATAGGGCTGCGACATCATCGGATACTGCATAGACTGGTGGCGCTGGTGCATGTTCATGGCAGGACTACCAGTGGGTTGGAAGGGCGACGTTGGTGACATGACATTGGAATATCCCAAGGGAGACTCGGCACGATGGAGTCCTCTCTGCATCATCATGCTCTGTTGCGCCCAATTTGACGAAGACTGGTTCATCTGGAAGGGGGAATGTGAAGAAGGGATGGAAATGGATTGGCGAGCATTGTATTTAGCAGGGTGGCCGTTGATTGAGACAGGTGTTGGGGCCGAATTCAACCCAGGGCTTTGTGACATTCCCCCGCGATTGAAGGGATGAGGGAAAGTGAAACTTCCAGCCGAAGATGTTGGAATAGGCGGAGAGTATACCTGGCCAGGATGCTGCATGGTAGAAATACGACGATGGGTCATGAGCGAGGGAGCAGGCGAGGGCGTTGCAGGTATGGGAACCTCGGCAGCCGTAAGAACTCCGAGGGCACGAAGCTTTGCTTCTTGGAGATCAGCAGTGTACTTGGCCCAGGCTGCGTATATAGAATGTTAGCAAAATCGTTATCGCAAGCTTGTAAAATGTGGTCAGATAGAGTGCAGCTCATGGTTTCAAAGCCAGGAGCACTCTGTAGGGCGTCTTACCATCAAGATCAGGCAGTGTGACTTTGTAAGGGTTTTTACGTTCACGCGCAACATCCTCGGGGCTAGGCCAGTCTGTTCGGCTCTGAGAGGCATCTTCAATAGGATGACCAATGATGGGGGTTTCAAGGTCCCAGCCACTGGCGGGGTAGCCCAAGTTTTCCCATTCTCTATACACTTGTTTTATTTGCTCAGAAGAAAGAGGCATGTTGCCTGGCAAGTTTCTTTTGTCTTCGCGGGGCAGACAAAACAAAAGGTTTTTGCCCTTCCATGGGATCTTCTTGCGAACCCTCGATGCAGGCCCATCTCTGGTCGATGCGCTGCGAGTGGCAATAGAAGCAGGGCGATTTTCATTTGGTATTACATTTGCAACCAATGCCGAGCCAGCATCTTGTGATGATTGAAAACTAGCATTTGTGATAGACTCGGGGGGTGGAGGGAGCGGTTTTTCCGTGCTATCAAACACGCCGTCAGCGGCATCAGCGTCGGCAGTCATAGTGCGATTTTGATGAGTCGGCGGTATTTGCTTAAAAGAGTGAGAAGGAGGGCGCAAGGTCTCCAGGCTGGACCGCTTGGATTGGTTAGCTAGAAAG
The DNA here is from genome assembly GCA_038407165.1 of Ceratocystis variospora. Lineage (NCBI taxonomy): Eukaryota > Fungi > Ascomycota > Sordariomycetes > Microascales > Ceratocystidaceae > Ceratocystis > Ceratocystis variospora. The sequence goes on along the minus strand of JAXHKN010000388.1, from coordinate 14,017 downwards.
CGAGAAGACACGGATCTTTTAGCAACCTTGGAAGTACCAGGGGTAGAGCCAAAAGTTTCCCCTATTGCTCTATTCTTATTGATGTTCAAATTCCAGGGGGCGTTCCCGCCAGAAAAGGAGCTCCTCAGTGAAGAGTGCCCACTAATTGTCGCAGTGCCGGATTCGTTGCCGTCGTTGTCACTCAGCCACAAGTAGTTCTCGGAAGAAGGGTCAGCGGCAGTGTGTTGGCGAATCCAATCCTCCGTTAGACCGCGAGCGGGTCGGCGAGCTCTGTTGGCCAGAACAGAAGCCGATGCTGAGGGCAAGTGGGTTGAAGCGTCAACAAAAGCACGCGGGAACTCAGGTGGCGGACGCAAGAATGGAGTCTGGAGATCAAGTCTGTGAATGGGCTCGTCTTCAGATGACTCGGAAATGTCGGAGTCGCTATCGGAAGTAACTTGGGGATGCAGATGGTCACGGTCAGATTCTGGATATGGCGATCCCCAGCTGGCTGTGACAAAATTACGAGGGCTCTGATCCAAATTTTCAGTCGCGTAGACGGTGGCGCCGTTGTTGGTATTGGCGTAGAGATTGCCGCGATAAGAACTACTCAGGTTTGGCCTCGGTGACGATGCAGATGGAGGGGTACGCAAGATCTCCCGAACGTGGTCCGGGAGCACAGGTGCAGGGAGAGAAGGTAAAATAGGAGATGATGAATCGTCTTCTCCGTCTGCCGTGGAAGTGGTCGAGAGGGTGGGCGATGGCGGGTCAAGATCAGCAGAAGTATATAACGAAGGACTAGGACCGTCCTGTGCGGAAGCACTAGGAGGAAGCGGGTGAGCTGGGAGCTGGATAGAAGACACCGTCTTGAGGTCTGGAAAAGGAAGACAGAGGGGATAGGGTTAGCAGAAGAAGATATGGGAGCGAGTGGGAGGCAAATGAAAACGCAAAAAGCCAGAAGCCAAATGTGGTAGCGATGGTGTTGTATCGTGTTATATTCAATTGTTTTATGGGTAGAAGAGGCAGGCATAACCAGAGGGAAACTTCTTGATAGTATAATGCCACGTAATTGAATCATTGATCATTGGTCATTGATCAGCTAGAAAGAAGAAGCCAGATTCCAACGATGTGCCTGGGCCACACAAGGCCTCTCAGACTTGCGAATCGATCGCAGCAGGCTGAGGCAGTGTATCTGATTTTTTTTTTTGGGGGGGAGGGGGGGGATGATGCACGACGGCAATCGAGGTAGCCTTGACTTACTTCTCGAGATCAGCGCAGACGAAATCTGAGTCGCCTACAACTGAGTCTCTAGATTTTCTTGGTGAGGATGATATGCGTTGTGTCTTTTTATTCGCCAAGGACCGGGCCAGGAATTGTATCGGGTGGTTTCGTAAGATTGGGTGAGAATGAAAGCAAGAAAAAGAAAAGTAGAATATGAAACAAAACAAAAGGAACAATATATCGTTGAGTAGGATATGAATATGATGGGAATCAAAGCGAAATGAGAGGACGAGAAACCGAGTAGTAAAAATGAAGGGAAAAACTACAAAATCACAAAAAGAATTACATACATAAGATCAGGAGATAAGGTACACGCAAACCACGCAAAGCAAGGTGGGTTGGTGTGAAATAAAAGGCACAACAAGAGACGCAGGAAAAAGAGAGAAGAATAAGGCAGAGGAAGGATGAAAAGAGAAGAATAAGAAGGGAATAAGGAAGGAAAAGGGGGAGAACAGGGGAATGAGGACTTCGGCTCTATAATGTTAAAGCTTCCCCACAGGATAGGTCAAAGCCAGCACAGCAAAGAACGGGGGAGACAGTCTGAGCTAGACCCATCCGTTGCTGTAAAGGGTCTAGCAGTTCTGGCTTGTCTTAGGCGCGACGCGTTTGTGTGAGCAAACATGTATGTGAGCTTGTGCGTGTGTATGTTGTTTTATACTCACATATGCATTCGTGCGAGTAGTGCGAATAGTACACAAATAGCATATTCAATTACTGAGGCAGTAATAAAAACGCAGAGCAATGGCTGACGGCGACATCCCCGTGTTGGTATTATACACATAATGGGATCGCAGGTCCAATTTAGACATGCAGACAGACAGCCCGGGACAAGGGATTGAGAAAAGAGGGGAAAAGCAGGGCGACGAGATGCAGCCTTGGAGCAGAGGCCACGACCAGATACAAGCTTGGGTTTCTTCATATTTGGCGTCAGGGAAAATGCAGCAGAGGTCATGGTTAGGGTTAATAGACACAAGTGACGTGGGTTAAAGTTATACTTGAAAGTGGCATGTGACAGGATGAACAAGAGAAGATGATAAAAAACACTAATAAAAAATAAGATTAGCAATAAGCTATCTACAGGGAGCACAGCCAGTATCGGCGATGTAAATTACAATACAAGGCGCTAACTAGCAGAGCCCTAAAGACATGTCGAATAAAACAGTGGTAATTCAGGAAAAAACCTGAGCAAGAGGGGCAGATTACATACAGGTGGATAGCTGCTAAATGGCAGACAATGACAGTGTCTAGCCAAAGTTAAACTAGGCCAATTGTTTCCACGGAAGTACCGGATAAGGCTCGGGTAAACTGATAAGGATGACGGTTATCGGAAAAAGGGGCGAAAAGAGGAGTGGCCACACTTTTCATCATAGAAATATAATAATTCAGGACCAATTTTTACCACAATAGTATCCTGTTCATAGTAGTCAAGTGATGGCAGAATACGCGTTATGCATTTTGCTGTGCCTGGCGTTCAAGAAATACATGTTAGTGCCACAAGCTTGCAGAGAAGTCACTTTCAGCAGATAGTCATCGTCGCTATCTCCATTCACACCAGCTCTACGGGATGTTCTTAGTCCGTCCCTCTTGCAACACTCCTGTAAATTATTAACCCGAAAAGAACCCGGGGTGATACCATGTCTCTACCTACATACATAGCACACACAGAGTATGTAAGGCTAACCCCGCATTGCTTGTCTCGGTCGCACTTTGAGCAAGGCTCTGGAAATGCATAAAAAGCCCAAGCATAGTAAATGCACTTTTGGCCACAGTGACAAGATCAAGTATCTATAGGCATTTCTTGAAGTATCGCCTGGCGAGAAATCGACCATTACCAAGACCGAAGAACTGATTATACCGGTCACAAAGAGGCACCTTCAATACAGCGAGAACACATCTTGTAGCGATGGGTCTGGCGCGAAGCTTCTGCCCTAGTAAATCAGTGTGCCATCTTTCTCGATTCAAGCAGTCAAGTGACGAAAGGCAGTAATATTCGTCCTACAGTTATGGTGATCAAATACACGCACATATTCATGCGGATCAGGGCTATGTCTCCCGATGACCGATCACAGTTCGCAAAAGATATCCAATTCAGGCGTTGACGTAACCAGCGCCAACTGGCCGTTGCCATCGGAGAAGGTTGTGACGGCTGCTGCACTGACGGCAGATTTGCATTCGTCTAGGAATGAGAGAAGAGAAAAGAAAAGGTGGTTAGCGGGCGTGCATAGAGAGAAGCACCTCGATACAAAGAAGGAAGATACGGCGCAGCAAAAGGGGGAGGGATCTCACTGTTCTGCGAATCACAGTCACCTACGGTAAACGACCCACTGCCGGAGTTGGCGATGTTGGCACATGCATTCTTCTGATTGTCGCATGAGCGCCCAGCAGCAGTGGCAAAGTCGGGCTAGAGGGAAATCAAAAGTCAGATGCAATTTTTGAACAGCAAGAGAGGATGCGAGTGAGAGTAAGTGAAGATCATGTGGTAGTAGTGAAGAGTGGAGACGAAGATCACAGAACGGAGAGACAGATAGGACCCACAAATGTATCGCCGTTAACTTCATACGGCCTTGATGAATCACTAGACTTGGTTATCTGTGTTGAGTTACCTAATGGTTAGTGAAATGCAGATAGAGTGACTGGAAAGAGAATAATAAGGTAGAGAGAAGGAGAGGGAAAGAAGCATACCGGATCTGCTTCCGCTCCGCCCAGCGCATTTGTGAATATCTGCAGATTTTCACTACTGGTATCACGTGGCATTAGGCCGAATGTCCAGCCAGCATTAAGCTCATCTTTGAGTTGAATAGCAGTGGCGATAGAGGAGAAACTGAGAAGGGAAGCAGCGAGCAGGAGAGGGAAGAAGGAAAAGGTTGTTGGACAGCGCATGGTAGTGGCAAGAGGGTGCAGATGAGATATGCCAGGGAGAAAGATAGAAAGACAAAGGGGGTTTGGGAGCGAAAGTAGTAGAGCGAAAAGTCCTAGCGATACGGCCAGCGATACAGACAATATAGGGAGGTATACACAAATGAGAAAGATATAGTCCTGAGTAGCCAGCCAGTCACAATTGATGCGGCACTAAATAAACGAATTAAAAGGTGAGATATAAGGATAAAGTTAAAGACAGACAGCCTCGAACCGGCTCGTTCATTGTCTGGACGCCCCTTAAAGATGGACACATAGTAACCCTAGTGTCGGTAACCCTCGGTATGAAACAATAGCGAAGAGCCGCATTAGGAGACCCTTTTTGGACCCTTTTTTTTAAGCCACTATCCACCAAGAGTTTAACATAGAGGAGGGGGAGCAAGTTTTGAAGCAAGACGGAATCGATGAACGCGGGGGGGCGAAATTGAAACAATACCACGAGGATAGGAAGGAGAAGCATGCACGCAGCTCGTACGACTGACTACAGTTACAGGAACAAAAGTATGTTTACAACAGAGACATGGCCATATGGACACATAGGAACGGAGACAGGAACATGCCAGGATGGAAAGTAAGTAATCATGTTTGTGTGTGACTTTATATCTGTGTGTAGATATGACAGGAAATAGGAAAAGGCAATCCAGAGCCAGCCAAGTAGCTGTATAAATGTAGGCCCAAAAAGCCGTCCCCAGAGAAAAAAAGAAATAAAAGTAAAGAAAACCCATCAATGAGAGCTTCGGGAGACAGTATCGGTTGCGATCACAGTGTAGAGCAATCTAAGACAGGAGATATATAGTAGAGCAGTGTAAATAAGGTATTCAAGCTTTTTTTTCTCGTGTAGTCCTAGGTTGGACATCATAATGGTTGCATTGGGATATTAAATTGTATGTATTTGAGAAGATAGATAGCCTGATTTAAAGGAGGGTGTATGAGGGGGGTATCAAGGGCTGAGAGAGAAAGAAGAAATAATGGGCAATAGATAGAGTGAGCGAAAAGAAACAAAAGCAAACGTTTCAGCAACCAACTTGGTTTTCTCGCCTGGAGTAACGCTACGCGCGCGTCAGGGCAGCAGCGAAGGCAGAGTGCGGAGACAGCAGTATAGCACAGTGTAGTAATTGGTACTGTTGATTCCAAACAGCTTACTGAATCTATGGACAGCCAATCCCCCTCTATAAACTCGCATACAGCCAAAATTCAGAACAACCGGGTTCCGCGGCAATCTAGCTGCAGCTCACCCAGTCATGAGACAAAGGTGGGGAAAGAAAAACAAGTAACAGAATGAGTGACGAAAAAGAAATAACAGCAGCTTTTAATAAAGGAATTCATGGCTTAGAAGTTAGACGAAGCATTGACTTGCGTTGGAGCGTGGTATGTCTCAAGGGTCGACTGGAACGGGTTCCGCGCGGGAGCACCGGCCACCGGCGACGCAGTCGTTCGTGGTGCAGCGCTAGTCTCCATGACGTGATAGCCAGTATTGTTGTTGCTCATAAGCCCGTCGGCCTCATCCGAGTTGTTGCGGTTACCCCAAATTCTCCAGGCCACGAAACCGACAGCGCCAAGAATAACGGCACCACCAATACCCACGGCCAGACCAATGACGGTGTTGCGGGTTTTGGTTGACATGCCAGATGAACCATTATTGCCGTCGTCAGCAGGCGATGCCGTCTGTGTAGTGGTAGAGATAGACGTAGACGTAACTAGGGCACCCGAGTCGTCGGTGGTGGTAATAACTACAACGGTGGTGGATACACGGGGTGTTGATGTGTTATCACTGTCGGGGGTGTCATCCGATGAAGCAGAGGTAGTGGTGGCAGCATCATCGGAGGATGTGGTAGTTGGCGAATCAGCAGCAGATGACGACTCAGCAGAGTCGTTCGTTGATGTGGACTGCGGCGATTCCGGAGCAGTAGTTTGCGGAGTAGATGTAGCAACAGCACCTGAGGTAGATGAGGGGGATGCAGGAGACGAAGACTGGGTCACAACAACAGAGGTTGTGCTTGCTGATGTTGCCGACGAAGTTGGGGCGACAGACTCTGACTGCGAGGAGCTGGTGGTGGCTTCGGGGGCGGTTGTCTCAGCAGCTGTGGTAGGCTGAGCTGAAGTCTGCGTGGCAGAGGACGAGTCATCCTGTCTTCTCAAAAGATTGCCATACCGACCAGGAGCATGAAGGTTGAAGATAGAGGCGTGGGCGACAAAGATTAAGCCGAGTGACACCAACAGTAGGTGAACGAGTCTAGGGGTGTACATGGCGGGCTGTGGGCTTTAAGGTGCCGGCTGTACCTAGAACGTGTTGTGGGTTTGGGGGCGAGAGAGAGAGAGAGAGCGTGTGTGTGTGAGCGGCGGGCGAAAATAAAATAGCTATGAAGGTGGGAGGAGAAGATAGGGAGCAAGTTCGTATGCAGGTGACCAAGAAATGGGGGCGTCTTTCTGTTCTCTGGTGTGTATGATTTTAGTCCAAAGTAGGTAGGTGTATAGAGAGCGCGATGTTAGTCAAGATGACGAGCCCTGGAGAAACGAGCGAAGAGAAGATAAATGCAAAAGGAATAAAGCGAGCGTCGAAGAAGGAAAAAATAAAGATGAGAGACAAAAGAAGAAAGGGGAGAAACGAAGATGGTCGCTTTGTTGTCGTGAGGATGAAGGTTTATAAGGAGAGGGGGGATAGAGAGAAGGAATAAAGAGAATTAAAACAATTAAAAAGAGAATTTAATAATAATAATAATAATAAAATAGAATTTGAGACGCCCTTTTTCGTGTATTTTCTGGTCCATTTTTCTTAGTATTTCCATCGCTTTTTTTCCCATCTTTTTTCTGTCTCTCCATTGGTCTGCCCACTTTTTTTTCACCTGGAAAAAAAGACGGGTCCGGGCTCCCATTAGGCAAATCAATCAATCATCAGCAGCCTCGTCCAGCTCAAAGTAGGGTCCAGGTCCAGGCCCAGGCAATTAGGGATTGAGGCTACTTGTCCCTGCTTTTTTACTACGGACATACCATCCTCAGAAGGCCAGAAGTACAAATACAAGATAGGAGCGCATGTCGCATTACTGGTACAATGGTAACAGCTCCTCTTCAACTATGAAAATCACCTATAGAAATAGCCCTGCAACACATTCTAAAAGGCAGGACACTAAAATACCATCTCTCGAACTTCTGTGCCTCATTCCCATTCCCATCCCGAGATGGGGGGATGCAAGTAAAAGGGACCCATAGGAGGATCTCTGGATGATTTTCCGTGCCTGCTGGCCCCAGGCCACAGTCCTTATCTATCCATCTGTAAGCACCTGTATTTTGTCCTGTCTATACGCATGCATGCATGCACGCACGCACGCACGCACGCGCACACACACACACACACACACAATATACGCAGCCTTCGTTCCCTCTTCCTTTCTCATGGCCAAACCGATTCCCCCATCCCCTTCTTGTCTGGTCTCTTCTTATCTTGTCCCAAGAAGGCTAAATCTTGAAATGCATGCTACATTATGCACATGTACAACGATTACTACAAACCAACATACGAGTCCTATACTACCAACCTCGTGTATCCGGTACATGTCTCCTTCGCTTCCCCCTCTCTCTCTATTCCCCACAATTTTAGTCATTGGACAACATCATGTATATATTAGGTACATCATATACGAATCTACATACGGAGCGACAAACAAGGCACGAGGTGTATGTGCACGGGACATGACACAGAGTGTATAGCGGCCCCTTCACCTCTTTTGTCGTTATTTTTCTTCTCTTGATTTTCTTTGCATTAATATCTCTCACATTAAGGCCTTGTTTGTTTGCTTGTTTATCAAATGAAGATGGAAGAAAGGTGTATCTCTTTCTGTTCTTCAACCTCTTTTTCCCAGTCGTACATTCCAACCAGCCATAATCGGCATCTCCCTTTGCCCTCCCCGCCTCTTCTATCCCGTTCCATTCTCTTCTCCTTTCTCTCCCTCCCTGCCGGTCCTGCCCAGCCTTAGCCTCCACCTTATAGCCTGTCATTTGTCAAGTTTTCCTCACCTAGTTAGTGCCTTGGTCTGCGTTCCGTCTTTCTGTCTGCTGGCAAACAGACTGTGTGATTCATTGCTTCCTTTCCTTTGCTCTACTCTTACACCTGACACTCTCTTATTCGATTATCCTTGATATTGAAGCAAGCGCGTCTGATAGCTTTCGGGCCGCCTGGCCCTTGAGTGTAGATATCCTCCCTAATTAGTCTAGTACCAGGACTAGAAGGGCCCATTACCAAGACTCCATGTCCCCAGCCATCTATGAGCTGCTAGATGGCCAAGGGTATTCCTAGATAGCGCTGCCTAGTTGTCATGGCAGGGCTTAGTGAGCAATAAGGGTCTACTAGGGTCTTTAGGATTGCTCATATTCTGCTCTTCCCCTTTTCTTTCTTTTCATCATCCTCCTAAAAGGTCACAGGAGCCCGTCCAAAGCTCCGGCCTACCCATTGCTTTATCTGTTATTGTGGCTGGTCAAATGGTTGCTATAAATATGTCACTGCCTCACTCCTAGCTTCTTTTGTTCCTATCCCGCGTGATTGCAACTTGGAATGTTTCACCGACTTAGTCTCATCCAACCTTCAATCATTTCGTCATTTCTTATCCGAGTTCCAAGCAATCTGTGCTTCTTGTGATGAGACTTGGTGAGCCACGGGAACATATATTGAATTAGGCATAGCCAAAAATGAAAATAGAGAAGAAATGTATAACGTCGACAAGACCCCGGCCGAACAAGGTTGCATATGCTGTTTGTCAAGTCTGCCTTGCCCTACAACTAAGACGAAGGACACCTAGCCGGCATTCCTGCACTCATGCTGCTTTCTAGAAAAGATTAAAAGGCCTGTCAAATTTGTGTTCTCTGAAACATTACAGCGCCCAGTCTCCCTGCTGTCTATTTACTCTGGCATTCTCTTTTTTTTCTTTCCTTTTTTTCCTTTTTTTTTCTTCGTATTTTTGAAGACAATGACGTTATGCATAATATATCGTGGCTTGGGATAAACGATTAAAATACATGTAAATCCTTGTTATCGCTTGTGTATAGTACGGCATGGTGTGGCTTTCAAATTGTGGCGGCTTATGACCTTCGAACGCTGTGTAGTTCCTCTACTAACCCTACCCTAGACACTACCATAACAACCCTTATCGTCCCCATTATGGACTCTTCGTTATCGTTATCATGCGTTGTCGCTCTTGCCTTCAAGGCGAGCCTGAAAATCTGTAACTACACACTCTCGACACAACAATCTTTTGCCTAAGGCTCATAAAAAAAAGCCTCAGCCTTGCTGTCCGATCAGCCTCACAAATTGCAGCCCTGATATTGAAGATCAAAACATTGTGCAAACCTTTTGCCCGGATGGAATAGCCTATTGTCTGCTATAAAGTGGCCCCTCTACTTTTATTATTTCCTTTTCTTGTTTTAATATCTGACTGTACTACTGTAATCCACTCAATACGCGACACAGCCTGCTTGAAACGGCCCAGCCAACCCTCCTTTCGCCGTCATTTTTATCATAACTACTACTGGAGTCTCCTTAACTACCTTGTCTTGTTGCCTTCCTTGTCATCACTCCCTTAAACGGTTCCGTACGACGCACCGACCGCCTTTATGGATCCTACCCGTCCCAGTCTCCGGCCTCTGCCGTTCCCTCGCGGCGGTGGCGCCAAGGGCGGTGGCAAAGCAAACTACAAGAGCTCGAGTACTCACGGTGTGTCGACCTATAGTATGCTCACATCTGGTCCGAAGTCTATCGACACTGCTATTGGTTCTGCTACAGTTTCTGGCTCTTCTTCACAGTCGTATAAACATGTGCCAATTGATCGGAAAACCCCCGCGCGCTATTATCCTACTGGCGTTGTTGATGTCCCTCGAAGATCGGGCTCCTCTTTCCGCCTTGCGCCTGCCCCTCCCGGAACCGTAGCTATTTCTGCATCTGCTCCTGTCTCTATCCCGAGTCCCACCATCTCCACTCTTTCTGCTACAGCTCGGGCGATTATCACAACACCCACTGATGATAGCTATGTGCGTATGCAGAGGCACAAACATAAATCGCGCCAGGAACAACGGATTTTGGCGATTCACACGTCTATGCTATTTAATCCACACACGGAAGAAGTTATGCCTGATGTCACTATCGAAGTAAACTGCGCTACGGGTAAGATTATGCGCATGATTCAGCACGATGCTGATACGGAGGTTGTGACTAAGACTGGCGATATTGATTTGCGTGGCAAGTTTGCCATGCCGGGACTTGTTGATTCAAATACGCACGTGTTTTTGCACTCATACAGGTGAGCTAGCTCTACATCTAGTAGACGACTAAACATAGCCTTGATGCTGATTCATTGCCGGTTTTCTGCTCTTAGGGAACGCCCTCCTTCTGCCCAAATTGCTACTGAAAGCGTTGTAGAACGGACTATTCGCGCCACCAATCACTTGCGCGCTGCTCTCCTTGCCGGCTATACAACTCTTCGTGATCTTGGTACCGAGGGCATGCAGTCATATGATACCGACCTTCGCAATAGCATAAACCGTGGCTTGGCTCCGGGACCCCGTCTCTTTGTTGCTACTCGGCCCCTGACATCTTTGACTTTGGACTCTTTGAACGACGACCTCGCCTCCTGTATGCTGATGGATTCAAAAGACCGTATTGCTGCTGTTATCAATGCAGTCAGGACGCGCGCTGCAGCGGGTGCTGACGTCATCAAGGTCTACGTTGATTCACCGTCACACCCATTAAATGGAGCCGGATCCACATATACATCCGAGGATGAGCCGAAACCCCCAATTTCCCCTGCTGCCTTTGCCCCGACACCAGCCTTCACTTATGCCGAGCTTCGTGCTCTTGTTAACGAAGCTCGCATAAACAAGCTGCCTGTTGCTGCTCATGCTACTAGTGCCGATGCCTCGTTAATGGCTGTAGAGGCTGGAGCTTCAACACTTGAACACGGCCCTATAAACGCCGACGACGAACTGTTTCTTGCTATGCGTGAACGGGGCTGTATATATGTACCTGCTCTTGCTGCACTAGCAGTGCTTAATCCCGAAGCTATGCAGGCTATGCAGCGCAGCGTACGGCTAGCATATGATATTGGCGTTACTATTGCCGCTGGGGGGGACTCGGGCGTTTTTGCGCATGGACAGAACGCGCGTGAATTAGAGCTGTTGATTGATGCCGGCATGCCAGTTACGGCGGTCTTGCGTGCGGCGACTATAAATGGGTATAGGGCATGTGGCGGGGGATGGACGCAGGCAGCCGAGGCTAGGGGGGTTGGCAGTGGTGATAAGGTGGGCAGAGGTAGAGGCAGAGGTAGCGTAGGAGGCGTGGGCTCGGCGGGCGTGCAGTTTGGCTGGCTTGGCGAAGGATGTGTGGCGGATATCATTGCATTGGATGCTGACCCACGTTCAGACTCGCGTGCGTTTCGACATGTCGATTTTATCATGAAAGAGGGCCAGATTTGGAAGCTTGATGGTGCACGCACACCACTTATGTTCGGACCACCGATGGAGCTTGGTTTCCCGGGGCAAGATGAAATGGAGATGGGGTGGGAAGTGGTGGAGAGGCCGTCGTGGCGGGATTAAGAGGAGGAAAGGTCAAGACCGAATGGTAAATAGGCGAGGAGGGGTGCACATATACAGATACAGGTATGGGCACACATTTGAACGACTTATGAAGCCTTGGTTCCACAGTTACGGGCATACTGAATTCTGATTCTTCTTTTACATTCCGATATCATCATTTAAAGCTGTGCTGCACTATAAAACCATGAAACGCGAAATCCTTTCGTTGTGGTGCATCGCACATATTTACCCCAGTAGGTCCTTCCTCGACATTTGTGAAAGGTTTCGCTGACTTATTGCCACTCACACCATGCCCCAAATGGTGAGCACGTTTCATTCCGCATCCAACAGCAAAACGCGCCATCACAATAGAACATATCTGAGCTGCTGGCATAGTACCCTGTCATTAGGATGACCTGAGAGCCGCGGTAGGAACAGCCACCGCAGTATCGGCCACGCGGTATTGTAACCGAAGGGTTGCATAGGCAGCCGCTGTAGTTAGGACAGGAACTAGCAGCGAGTTCTTCTTCAGAGGGTTTGGGCGTGTCCCACCACCAGTGTTCTGCCCGGGCAGAAGAGGCTGACATGGCTGTGGAAAGAATGGGAGAAGAAGCTGTGGCGGTGGCTAGTGGTGGTCTACTACTCGAAGAGCACTGGCGTGTAGATGAATGGAAAGAGCTGTCCGTTGAGCACTGTGAAATGATGGCAGTAGCATGGACATCACCCGAGATAAGTAGGAGGGGAACAAGGATTTTGAAGCAGTGCATTTTATGAGAGAGAGAATCAATTCAAGTTTAAAGGCGGTGGATCGTAATAACACTGGCCATGATGGAAAGAATGATACGGGAAATGGAATTGTAAAAAAGACTGGCTGACTCGCATAGAAAGCGAGGTGGTTATATATCCAATAGCGGAGGGAACCACGACACATACTCCGCCTTGTCATCTTGTGAGTCTATACTCTCCTCATCTCTATCCATGACCACTTTATGACTCAAGTCGTATGAAGAAACCGTCCATTCACGTGCTGAAGACCTTGCAGGCAAACACAGGCTGTTTTCTTTTTAGTTTTTATGTTTGCTTTATTTAGAATCTATCTACTGGTTTTCCACAGTAATACGACGGCATGTTATGAACGGAAGCAGCATAAATGGTATGGTCTTCCACCACCACTTCTGGGCAGTTAGCGGTTGCAGGTGTACGTCGGCTTCAAGGATTTCATATGGCTTTTTAGGGCCCGGATTTACAGCTAGGAGGCTTTTCCGCCTCGCACCTCTGCTGGGTATGGTTCCAGGATTGCCCATCCGGTGTTTTTGGCGTGTAAAACCCTGCCTATATAGTAGTTTAGTCAAAAAGGATAACGGCTGTCGGCCAAGGGTGTTAGCTCTGGCGGAGTACGTCGTTTTTTCCTCTGCGCGGTGAGGTGGTTGCTGCGATTTTGATGTAGTCCCTGTTCGTTAGGAGAGGTGGCTCTTAGGAAACTCACATTCCACGCCACCTCGACATCTCCTTCCGTCCCTGTCCTAATTTTGTATTCTCCCCGTTCTCCTTCCCAGTGTATTGTGTTTGCCTTTCTCACAGGAGGTGTTTGGGGTTTCGGTGTAGGACACCCGCTACGTATCCCGTCGCTTTCGTGTCTTTCAGTAACTTGTCTGTGAGCCTCTGGCTCCACGGTCTCGGCAGTGCCCTACACGTCCACCAGTGCCCTTGCTCCTTTGGTCGCTTGTAGTGGGCGCACCAGCGGGGTTCTCTGTGCTTGAGTAGGTCGTGGTACTGGTTGAAATCTCCGTGTCCTGTCCTGTCGGCCAAGACGTGTCCTAGTTCTGTCCTGTCCAGGTCCTTGTATTTGGGCGCGGCAGAAAGGAGGGCCGCAGGGAATAGCCATAAGTGGTTGGTATCCTTCCTGCTTATTCCACCATTCTTCGTGCTCCATTCGTAGCTGGGTTCTCCTCCATCTCCGCGCTCCGGCTAAGCTCATGTTGGGTTCCAAGCTCGCTGTGTGGCATTCCAGCTTCGCTTGCACATCCGCTTACTCATTGGCTTCCAGGCCCACACGGCCCGGGACCGCGTGACACAAATTGTTATTGTATTATTTTACGTTTACCTACAGTTATCTCGCAGCAAAACGACGGCCTCACTCGCGTGACACAAACGCAAGTGTTTGATTTGATTTGATTTGAATATATTTATCGTCTACTGGAATCACTTAGATCAAACGACGCCGGATTGGTTACCGGACAGAATTAACCCTCCGCAAGGTTGACCACCGATTCCGGGCGAGAGGAGC
>JAXHKN010000387.1:0-26207 GCA_038407165.1 Ceratocystis variospora | reverse complement strand
GGGAGGGGGGCGGGGGATGGCGGGCACGCACGGCCTTCCTTGACGGGGTAGCTAGCTCTTTGTCAAACCATTCGCACCCTTCACTCTCAGCCAATAGACAAAACTGAGCTGAATGGAGCCAATTTTCTGGCCGATTTCCCACGCTGTGCCTAGTCTACTCCAAGTGTTGCAAGATGCAAATCTTGATAGCCAGTCAAAGTAAGGGATTCCCCTCGCATAATGATTCAAAGGTTTAGTTTAAGCTTTTTTTTTTCCAAGTTTTTTTCTTTTTCCTTCCTGGTAGCCGCCCGAGAAGGGAAGCCAGGGGCAAGTCGCAAGTCGTCGTGGAAAAGTGGATTCATTGTACCACTGTCTGGCATAAAAGTCTGCATGGCCATAGATGGGGTTGTGTTTCACAAACGCCGTAGAGCGGCTTCTAGTCCAATGAAGTATACGCTAAAAATGCTAGCTGTTGATTGGCTGGGCAATCTTGTGCAAAGCGTTTTGTGGTACTTGCCTTGTTCTATTTTGGAAACACAATGCGCTTGTGTCAAGACTATCGTTGGCTCATGAACAAACTACACTGGCGCCTTGTCCCACATCAAGATATGCTAATCTTAATTCATTTGATTCCATTGTTCAGTCGCGTGCGTGGAACAATGTGGCTTCCTGTAAGAGGGCTCCCACCACCCATCGAGACGGGGCTTTGCTCATGAGCAACTCAGCACACTGTTGGGCTTTATTTTTTTGTAACTGGGGTGGAATGATGCGCGTAGAGATTGTCATGTGCGCACATCTGATTTGGCACTCGGTCTTGGGGTGTACGGTTGTGCTGATCTTTGATGCATAGCCCCCTGGTGCTTATAGCGCGTGAGTTAAAAGAACTAAATGCATACATAACTTGGTTGATTAAAAAAAGAAAGAGTTACCCGAACCCTCATTGATGAATATATATATATAGGACCGACCCCTAATGCTGGCAAACATGACTGATAAATCTTGAACGAAAAAGAAAAAGAAAAAAAAAAACATAAACTGGCTTCATCGTCATCTTCTCATGATGACTGACGCAGATCTGCGAGCACACGTAGAAAAGAAAACAAAGTAACTGAGCCCCTAAATCAGCAGCGCTGCTGGCCCAAAGGCCACGACACAAGATCAACCATCAATAAATCATCTATCTAATCATGATCCATCAAACGGATCGAAGAATGTACAGAAAGGAAATACGAGTACTGTAATAACAGTCCGAAGCACATATGAATGAAGCATCTTAGCCTCGAGCTGTGACCAGCATTCTTAGAGACAACTGACGACAGACAGCCTTTACAGGCTACCTACCACTCATTAGTCTGAACAGACTCCGAGAGGCTAAGCTGCTGGCCATCTCTTAGCGAGGCCCGTTTGTGACTGATGCGCTGATAATCTGTATGTACCTTCTCGTCCTCTTCGGAGCCATCTTCTCGCCGACGCTTGCCCAAAGTTGTAAGGGGACTAGCCGCTTCACTGGTCCTGTCAAAGCTCTGAGTTCTGTTACCAGCGTCCCAAGGGCCACGAGTATCCCATTGTTGGCTAGGAATACAAGACGCTCCAGGCTGACCCACGGCAGCAGGCCACATGGTCTTTGGCTCAGAAGACCAGAATCCTTGGGAGTCGTCGCGGCTATCGTCCGGCCAAGCATTTGATGACTTATCGACAATAGTGGGCTCGTAAGGAGAGGCTGATCCTCCGTTTCCAGGTTGTTGCTGCGACCAGGTTTCTAAAGACGAAGTAACGTCCCATGGCCCCAAAGATGGTTCACAAACGCCACTGTTAAACGATTGGGTAACAGAAGCTAGATACGGGTTTTGGGCGTGGGCTCCAGAAGCGTCTCCAACCATTTCAGTATTGGCGTTTACGTGTGGATCCATTTGGGTGCTCAGCCCTGAAGGAATGAAGCTGTGAGGGAGGCCATGGGTGTCATACCCAGGGTGGTACAAGCCGGCAGTAGGTGGGGGAGTAGGAGCACCCGACAAGGCACCAGACAGTACGTCGCTGCTGGTGTCAAGGCTCCCATGACTACTGCTGCTTATTGACCCAATGCCCCTCATAATCGGAGCAGTAGGCCAACCCGGAGCCATTCGGTCAGCCATGCTGTTATGAGCCTGTGGGATGTTGGCGGAGGTTGGTGAAGTAATTGAGTCAGTTGGCATAGACATTGCGGAGGCTTGGTCAGCGCTGATGTAAGCTTGCTGCTGATGGTACTCCGATGTCGGATCATTTACAGTTAAAAACCTCCATGCGGTAGATGGAGAAACATCGTGACGCGTGGCACTGCCGCGGGGCTTGAAAGCACCGTTGAATCGCCACATAATTAGGGCCTGGCGATTCCAGCGCGTCTCATGCCCAGGATAGCAAGCCGAAGACCATAGTTCTTGAACCATGACAACCTGGGAGATGAGGTCTTCAGCAGCAGCCTCGCTTTCACGCGGGTCACCGTCACGATTGCGATTGGCGTGGCATGTGGCAATTTGAAGCATGGAAGCCCAAATATTGATGGGGAAAGGGACTTTGATTTCCTTGCGAGGATGGCTGGCGCAATCGCAGACCACTCTTGTCGTTCCACAATCCGGATGGTGGACATACTGAGTGCCAATCTCTTCGGTCATTTCTACTATCAAAGAGTCATCGGGGTTTGCACAAAGCTCTCGAGGGCGCGTCAAGCGGGTGACACTTCTCCACCTGTGGCTTTGTAGTGCGCTAGACGCAATTGACATCTCAACCAACACATTGAGCCAAGCACTAGAGTGGAAAGTCGTTCTATGCAGCTCCAGCGACACTGACATCTCAATGATTGTCAACGGGGCCTCATGCTGAGGTTCGGGTAGGTTCAGCTTTTCGACGATTGCAGGGGCAGTTTTTTCCCAGCTGCGGACTAGTTCTTTGGCCGTGTCTGATTCTTTTTGGCCAATGACTCGCGTGTACTCATGTAGAAGGATTCCGTCAGGTCTCCGGGCTCTGCTTCCATCACCCTCGAGGTTTTGCGCAAGGTGAGGATAGTTTTCCAGAGCTAGGGGTTTACCATCAGCAGTTCGAGGTACCTTGTCGTGGCCAATCGAGATCTCACGAGACACGACACACATGGAGCAAGTCTTGGGCCGGACAGTCACCATACAGTCTTGGTCTAAAAGACCGGCAAAGTAGTCGTAGTTGGGACGGACTTCAGGAAAGCGGCCCTCTGAGAGAGCAACAAGAACGGGATTGTTTTTTAGAGAGATGGTCTCGACTGTCTCTATCTCGGCAGACCCGGGGGTTTTCTTGCAGTTCTCCTTGTCACGAGCAGGAAAGAAGAAGTGAACTATCGAGTTAATCATGTTAGCCCGTGTGTAGTAGATTTGAAGACGGGAGGTTATTCATTAGAATGATCCTTACAGTAGCGATGATACTTGAAAAAGTTCTTCAGCACCTGAATATGGCTGGAAATCTGCTTGCGGCTTCTCCTCATGTTTTTGGCATCGGGAACTTGGCCTGGCTTAAGACCCATGACATAGGCAATCCATACGTAGTCGCCAATCAGCATATTCCGGCCATACTGTTGATGTCTCATGAAGTACTTTTTGCGACCCATGATAGGAATAAGCAAGAGCGCTTTGGAGCTGTAGTGTTAGCAATAGAATAATATGGCATTGGGGGGGGGGGCGGTAGTCTAGCTTACCATCAAGGAATGGGTTCTCTAACTCCGGCGGCCAAATAGCAGCTTCCTTGTCTTGTCTTTGTTCCTGTCGGGCACGGTATTGTCTGAACTGAATCGAACGGTAGACGGGATTTCGCTCAGCATCGTCAGGCTGGTAAATGGAAACAACAGAATCATGGCGCAAAGATGAGATGGAGTGCCGAGGAGTGGCATATACATCATGCGCTGGGATAACAGTCTGTTGATGTAGGCCCTGCGTGGGCATTGAGGGGCCCATCGGAGGCGGTGGAAGACCATACAAGGCGCTGTATCCGCTCAGAATGTGGGAGTTATTGACGTGAGGGTTTGCACTCATACTTCTCATAGTGTCGCGTCCGGACGACATATTATGAGCGCCTGGAGTGGTAAAATGTTGGGCATTGGCATCGAAGTCAAAACTGGGGTAGCGGGCAACTGAGCCATCCTCACCAGGGTATCCTGGCCGGGCGGACACTGGCACGGAAACGGAGTCCATTATGAATGTGAATGAGGGTATGAATATGTTGTGTCTAGTTCAGGTGGTTTATGGTTGGCGCCTGCAAGCAACCTTGGGGAACTGGGAAAGGATTGGATGACGACGTTTAATGAAGGAAAGAAACGGGGTAGAGGGGAAACTTCCAAAGAAGCTGATATTAAAAATGGCTAATGAAAGAAGATGATTACAAGCAGTAACAAAGAAGGTGTGGCTCAAGGCTTGGGGTAAGTCAGAAAAAAGAAGTGAAGTGTGAAGTCAAATGAACAAGTAAAACAATGTGTGTTTAGCAGTAGCGTGATAGTGAATGGAAATTCCAAGAATCCCAGGATAGTGCAGGCGAATAGAGTGGACTCTTGCAAGACCAGAAGACTGTATAGGACAAAGAGGAAGAGAAAGCTAGGCTGCAAGAACAGTCGACGCAAACTGATGAAGAGGAAAGAATTTTGAACGAGATTCCAAGCCGGGCCTGCGTTCCTTAAGACGTTGAGAAAGTTGGCAGCTGTGTTGTGACAAAGATAGTCACCAATGTATGTGGTGTTGGGCACCAATTCTTGCCTAGGACTCTGATAGTCGGTCTAAAAGCCAAGGGACGGCTGTCTGGATTGTGGCACGATGACAACGGTATTTCAACTGGCGCGCAAGTTGTGCTAAAAGGCAGCTGGAGTTCGACTCCGTGACCTCGCCCAGGAATGAAGGGCGCCTAGCAACTCTGTCTATCGCCCCAGTGATGATATATATGACAAGAGATGTGATTAGAGGACATAAGCACCCGACCATTAGGAACTAAGGAAATCATAGGTGGTCGAGGGAAAGACAAGTCGGCTCCCAACAGCCAATATCGAAGCTTCCCTTTCAAATGGTTCTTCCCGATGTGAAGGCCGCCTATATTCCACTCATCCATCCATTTGCACTTTGCTCTTCGACTCCTAGTAGCAGCCCCCTCCCCCGCTAACAGCGTCTCACAAGCCCGTGTGATTGCTACAAGGGAAGTGTAAGTTGGCTTTAGCAGCACCACTAATCTCGTGGAGAAGGGGGAGGGACGAGGGCTCTCTGAGCGCAAGCACATGATGTGACTTGCAAGTTCTTCTTGAGCTCCTTCCGCCACCTATTCATGAGAAAAGGGTGTGAGCCAGTGACTGTCTTAGCTAGGGTGCGCAATACTGAAGGTAATGAAAAAGCCCACTTGTCATCGAGAAAGTAGACGATCAAGCATGTATGTAGACATCCCTGGGGTGGAGCCTAGAACTCCTAGGTATATAGACACCCCCAGATTTGCATTTTCATCCCACCAAGTGGCCTAGCGCGGGTAAGCAAAACCCTAGTGCTAGCATGATATCTCATAGATAAGTTTATGGTAGTCTAGTCTCGCGGACTAGCTGTTGATCACGGTCAGCCTTCTTAGAATCGAGTCAAAGGGTCTATCATCATTGGACACCCGTTTTTTTTTTTTTTTTTTTTGTGCAGTCTTTTGCAAGGCTCTGTTAGTCCCTGTGCTGAGTCCAACCTCTGACGCAAAGTGGCACGCAAGGGAGCGGATGATTGAGCAAATGGTCTGCCTGTCCTGTTCTCATAGACGGCAACAAGTTCTGGATACAAGCACCCCTCCCTCCCTATCTTTCTCCCTCTGTGAAGCCAGGGCCAGGATACGGGCTCAAGCTCAACATATACAAGCCGATTACTTGCGCAAGTAGTAGGCGTTGTCTTGCTTGCGTAGTCCTTCAGCCATAAGAGAGTGCTATCAAAAGCCATGTTAACAGTGCTTCTAGTTGATGCCGAGATAGTATCGCCCATCAAAGATACTGCCCATTTATCAACGTTAATATATCAGTGCTCCCCTAAGGGTTTCGAGGAAGGACAGGCCCCAGACCATCGAAATATGTGTTGCACTGTGCCTGTACCTGAAAGGGAGTCATGTCTCTGTTTTTGCTCGGGGGGAACTGGGGTTTCGTTCTGTTGACCCTTTCTCGGTGAGCTGTAAAAAAGGTTGCAGATGGATGAACAGGCAAAGAAAAGAACAGGAAAAATAGGGACTGTCGAAATGCAGTATAGAGTCATGGTAAGCTGAGATGCCCCAAGGGGTCCCACACTAACAGCCCACAAAAAGCTCCCACTACCAACAGTTCAGGCATGAACTGTGTGTGTGTGTGTGTCTGTGTGTGAACTGGCCACTAATTATTGTAGGCTTAGGGCTTTAAAGTACATTTTCCCGTAGTAACTGCCATTCTATATGGAGTAGCTACTTGCTAAAGAGGACAAAAAGCATAACTATAGCGGTGCTTCGAGTCCTTCCTTCCCCGAAACAACACAGCTGCCACTTGCCGTCTTGTGATGAGCTCCCCCGGGTTTTGGATATTCTCATGTAAGTGCATCCATGTCTTAATGAGAAGTATTGCCATATTTTTTCCGCTTCTGCTTCTGCAGCTTTCACCCATCCCCCATCTGTGTTCTTCTTTTTTGCTTCCTGAAGCCTGTACCTTGCATCGCTTATGTCATGTCTACCAAAACGCCAATCAACCGCTAGTATGTCAAGGAACGTTAAGCACCAAACCCTACCATTAGCTAGTGTTCTGTGCTTTGGCCCTTGCTGTTATTTTAAAGCATTGTAGTCAGGGGTTCAGCAGGCGAAGCGAGAGCCAAGACAAAATTATAGGTAGTATGTGTGTTCTGTATTTTGATGAAGTTTACTTAATATATCAGGGTCCCTTCAAGGGTGGTGGACAGAGCTATTAACGTCTAATGCTAATATCCGTCAATAAGATCCTATTTGGCCATCAAAAAGGGAGCCATGTTGTTTGCACACCTGGGATAAATAGGAATTATAATGTTTGATGGGAAGAAATGCCCTTTGGCAAATTAATTCAATATTTAGTTGGTCTTTTGTCTATATTACGCGTGACCCTAGCGGTATAGTGGAAATGATCATGGTGTGAAGAATATACGCACGCACTATTGTGATGCATCCGCAAAACTCCAGTCTATCCACGCTTTTCATTTTTCTTTTTTTTTTCATCCCTCCTGCTACATGCAAAGCGTCAGACGCTAAGTGTTATGCAGGTGCAGGTGCAGGTGCAGGTGCAGGTGCAGATGCATGTGCATGTGTATCTGACACTCCATGTCTCTGTCGCCACCTCCATCACTCATCTTGCCCCTCATCGCCTATCGTCACTCGTGTACGATCCCGATTAGTAAGCTGCTGGAGCCTGACCTTGTTGACCTGGCTGCCAACCTTGCGTTGCATTTTCTCAATCTCCTCTTCGGCGTCGACAGCCTCAGCTTCAGCAAAGTCTAGAACCAGCTTGCGTCCCAACAAATGCGTGTCACGTAATGCGCTGAGCGCATTTTCGGCTTCTCTAGCTGTGACAAAATCGGCAAAGGCGAAACCGCGTGAGGTATGATTGAACTTTTTGGGTAGTCGGATCGATCGAAGCTGGCCGTAGGTGCTAAATAGGTTACGAATGTCTTTCTTCGATGCCTCAAACGGCAAGTTCTTAACAACAATCTTGGTTCGCTGACCATGTAATTTCTTGGCTTTGTCTTCGCGGCGACGCTCCTCAGCAGCATCTAAGCCTCGGTGAGAGGCCTTCAGAGCTAACGAGTGACCATCCAGGTTGTAGCCTTGCAGAGCCTTGAGGGCAGCCTGGGCTTGTTCCTTTGTCTTGAACTCCGCAAATCCAAAACCCATGCTGAGAACCTTGCCAGGCTTCTTGGGGTCTTGCTTGGTCTTGACTCGCGCTGAAACAAATCCATCTTGCGACCGGAATGCAGTTTCTAGCCCCTCTGTATTGGTGGCAAAGCTAAGATTACCCACAAACAACGAAGTTGTGTTTGCTTGAGCCGACTCTTCAGCTTCTTCAGAAGCTTCGGTGAGCAGTTGCGTAACAGACAACTTTTGCACACCGGGTTTGGTCAGTTCCTGCGTAGGCTCCATAGTGGTGGCCGCAGCAGTAGCGCTATCATCGTTAGCTAAAAGATTGACTGGCGCCTTTTCAAGAAACAGAACTGATTCCTTCACCCGACGGTATGCGAGTCTGGCAAAGGCTGCTTTGGCATGAGCGGGAGAGGCCATCTGCACAATAGCAATAGTACCACTAGGAGGCATCAGCACCTTGATAACGGTTCCATGTTCGGCAAACATATTACGCAATTCCTCAATAGTGGTGTTGAAAGGAAAGTTTTTCACCAGGATAGCAGTATCACCGCGTTTTTGCTGCTTGAATGCTTCGATATTAACACCATTTGCCATGAAGTAGGCTTTGGTTTCTTGAATGACTGTAGTCTCAGCAATGGCTTTCTTCACAGCAGCATCAGAAGAGGTGGGGTCAAGTAGCTCAGCCTTGGAGACGCCTAGGCGTTGCGCCATAGATGACACCACTGCATCTTGGTTCATGTAGAGAGAATTCCAGTTGAACGTATTGGAGGCCGCCTCCGCTCTCTTGCGAATAAGGGCCTGTTGCTTCAAAGGCAGCTTGGCAAGGGAAAACTCATCGAGTTCGCCCTCTCTCTTTGAAGCAGCCGGGAGGATGTGAATCAGGCGACCCTGGAAGGAAACACCATCTGATCGCTGGAATGCTGCTACAGCAACTTCGGGATCAGTGAATCGTATGAGGGCGAAGCCTTTGCTTTTGCCACCCGCTGTAGTAGGGATGTGGACCTATCCAGATTGATGGAATGTTAATCATGTTGCTTCTATAGTGTAGCTCTACAGGGTAGGCAGTAGGTAGTTTAATTGAGCCAGAATACGAGGCTGTGTGGTGTGGCGGTGGTTGGGTGGTTATGAATTCCTCTCCCAACCTGGTCTCCTTATTGCCGCCAGAACACAATAAAAGCAAATAGTCTAACTCGGAAAACAAATAAACAAAAACAAAACTAGCTTACCTCTTCAACGGCGCCAAATTTTTCAAAGTATTCACGGAGATTCTCCTCTCTTGTCTCGTAAGATAGATTGCGAACAAAAATACGGCAAGTCTGGCGGATTGTTGCTTCGTTTGTCTCTTGTTCAGTCGCAGGCTTTCCACGCGCTGGTTGAGCAGTGTGCTCTTGAGGAATAGGATCAGAAACAACGGTGGCCTCCATACTTGAAATAGCCTCGGGGCGGTCAGCGCTAGGCTCAATAACATCTTTTGGAGGCGCAAGAGGCTTGATATCTTCTACATCAACTAGGTCTAGCATTCGGCTGGTACGCGATCGTAGCCAATCGTCATCATTGATAGCCTGTGTAGCCTCTGCTGGAAGAGGTACAGAAACCTTGGTCTCAGTGTCGACGTCCATATCCCCTGCCGACTCCTTTACTTCTCCTGAAGTACTATCAGCGGTGTGAATAGAGGCGGCGGCTGCCTGATGCACTGGTTGCAGCTCTGTAGCTTGGCGTTTGGGAGGGCGGGAAGGAATCTCTTCATATTCGTCATCGCTGGCGTCTTCGCGCAAAAGTTGTTTAGTAGCTTGAGTCTCAGTGTCTACGCCGAAGTCGGGGGTTTCAAGTCCACCCTTGCTAGACTGCATAACACTGATGAACTCTCGGAGTTTTGAATCCGAAGTAGTAGGGTCGACAACTTCCACACGCTTGCGCTTCTTAGCTTCAAAGGTATCATGAGCAAAGTCATGGGCTTTAGACGCAGCGAGTGTGTTTGATTCGGTATTTGTAGTATTGGTGGCACGGTTGGTGCGCCTTTTCAAAGACGGGTCGTTGATCTGTTGTAAGTCACATGTGCATGGTTAGTAATATGTGCATGAAATCCAATAACAGCATACAAATAGCTATAGGGCTCTCACAGGTTTGGCTAGCTCAACACCGAGTTTACTCATGCGCAAATATGAGCGGTTGAAATATCTGACAGCGCCCAAGGCATTTTCTGGTGTTTTAAAGCCAACATAGCCAATTCTTCTTTGGGGAATGATTTTGACGTCTGTGACTTCAGAACTATTGCTGGAGAAGTGTTTTCGCAAATCAGATTCGGTGATGTTTGGGGGCAGGCCGCGAACAAATATGCGGGAAGAATCAACAGAGCCCGGAGGGTTGGACATGATTAGCCGTTGTAAATGGTGACTGAACTAAAGGCGAATTTTGGTTTGAATAATGCGCAGACGACAAAACTTTCTAAAATTCAACTTCGAAGTAGTTGGGACAACTTTTTTTCTTATCTATGTTATCGCCACGTGACCGTTGTGCTATCCTCTACTATGAGTGCTCCACCCTCCATAATCGCTTATCCAACTTGATCTTGTCAACATGTATTTGCAGCTTGAGGTTAGCCATATTGTTGATATGGAAGGATATCTAAAGGGTCTTTTTTAATTTTCCTTCTCGGGCGCTTTTCATGTGCTATTTTATTTTCCCTTTCTAGCTCTACTATCAGATAGGAGCTTGGTTTCCCAGTACTCGTGTAACCATCCGCGTATTTATACTTTTGGACCTTATGTCATATGCCAAATCCTGGTCGCATAGCTTCATTTTCTGTCAGGAGGCATCGAAAGCCTTGTACTAGATTACAGAGCATTGAACTTGACGATGCTTTAAGCCTAAAAGCTTGTTTACACCATCGCTGAAGCAAAGCTATTCGTCCCTTCTACTCCTATTCATTTTAATTATCCATCTTCTCTCTATTACTTGAAGACACCAGATCAACCACGCAAGTACAAGCCACGTTGTCAGTTGGGCTGCCAAGCTTCCCCATGAGATGTCACCGCGTTGCTAACAGAATATTGTCCAGCCTAGCCTTGATCAACAAACCTGAATCTAACTCTCAAATTTCTATTTGAGTTAAATCAAACATCCACCGCTTCCGAAACCATGGCCGACACAAAACCCTCAGACCCTTCTAGCCCTGTGGCTTCTCCCCAGGCTCCTGGCCCCAATGATAAGCTAGAGGGTAAGCCTTATATTCTACGCCTCGACTATCCGGGATACACATTGGTGTAGACCTAGATGCCTTCACTTGCTTTCTTCTGTCGCGTATCTTCCAGCGTTCACTGTGCTAACGGACATTGTTGTTTGTAGCCCAGATCAAGTCCGCTGATATGGTGAGAAGACTACTATACTAGTCTTTATACGTATCGACGAGGCGTCAAACTGACGTAGATGTGCATCTAATATAGGCCGAAGACATGCAACACGAAGTGATTGAAATTGGTAGGCCATTTCCCAATGATTTCGCTCCCATCAGGTTAGATACACAACAGCGAGCAGAACATCAAGTATTGACACGTGCAATAATAGCCCAGGTCGCGATGCAAAAGTACACTATTGAGAAGGTACGTGCCTATGCTGTTTTCTCCTATATTAGGCAGAGTTCTAACGCTGAATGCAGGACATTGCGCAACACATCAAAAAAACCGTATGTTGATGTCACTAGAGCAGTAATTTCATTCGGACGTAGAAAGCTAAGATCCACATACAGTTTGATGACCGCAAGGGCCCTACCTGGCATTGCATTGTTGGTCGCAACTTTGGCAGCTTTGTTACCCACGGTATGTCGAGCTTAGATGTTATTTCACGTTGATTCAAGGCTAAGTCTATGATCTCCAAATCATGCTAACCAATTGCTTTGGTACAGAAACGAAGCACTTCTTATACTTTTACCTAGGACACTGCGCTATTCTGCTTTTCAAGACCCAGTAATCCTCCGCCGGCTTGCAGATCCTCTTCAGATGCTGGGCCATTCCAAGATTTTAGGATGTCCGTGGAACTTGGCCATTATTGCATACTAAGATGAGCCATCTCATGTATGTACAACTGGACAGAAACCGTCTCTCTTTTTCCCCACGGATATTTGGCTTATGAGCAGATACCTAGCATGGCAATGTACTGCGGCTGCGGCGGTTGAGTATCGACGTCATTAGCATTCAGAGACTACGAAACATTGTGCTTGTTCTATTTTTGTTTTTGGCAAGCATGATACACTTCCTAGTAGGAACTCCTCATGGACTGTCAGAAACGCAAGACAAGTATTTTGCTGCTGCTGTCATTCTAACTTTCGTAGTACCAACAGACCCAACGAAACCCAAGACAAAATCCTTTTTTTTTACTTTTTTTTTTTTTTTTTTACCTAACGGCTTGTGTCAAATAATATGGTGTTGATTTCAGAGAAAGATACCCAAGTGGAAATGAGCATGTTATCAAGCAAAAGTTCAAATGTCTACCAACACATGTTTGTCGATGGGTATGTCATCATACGAATCAAGGTGGGTAATGTAATAGATGATGTCAGACAAGATTGTGGATGTTACATTGGTACATTGGTACATTGGTACACATTGACCAAATCTTACACCTCGCTCTTGCTTAATAACCAGCTACCTACCATCTTGTTGACGCTCAAAAGTTGCGCAATTCTTCACGTAATAGCACACACGGTCTTGAACTATTGCCCACGCCATGTCCATAAAAAGGAACGTGGTGATAGGTGTTGTTACGTTATCTCTTCACTCACGCAAACGACGATATGCTGGTCTTGGAGGGGGAGGGGGAGTTTCATGTTAGCCTGATGAAGCCGGCAATTGTCTTCCACATGCATTCTTGCCGGGTCGTTTGGATTCATATTACTAAATTTAAAGTAATAATCATCCATTGCTTTACTTCTCGATTGGGTAATTAGATACAGACAATGATGGAAGAGGTGTCGAAACTTTAAACCAGAAGCAATATTTGACTTGATAAGAAACTCTGTTCCCTACTTTGTTCAGTGTGTGTATCATAGCGCCAAAATCTAAGCATCGCAGGTTTGAGCCCGAGACCGCGACTAACCCTAAACCTGAGCTACATTCTGCGTCACTTTAGCGATGAAGGATCAAGAGTCAAGCTGTTTCAAGGTTTGTACGGTACCAAAATGACAGCTGAGTCGGCAACGAGCGATGCATCGTGGGCGATGGAGACAGACGAAAAAAGCACTAGAGAAGCTATTGCCCGTTCGTCAAGCGTGCTTTTGCGTACATTATACTACTTAATTAGATGGCCTGACTGTTGGTGGAGAGACCCGGCCCAGACTTAGATATCGGATCCTTCCCTATCTACCCGCTTATGTAACTAGAACCTTGGGCCTAGCTGCTGGTCTGTTCTCACATACCAAAGCATACCACTAGATCAATTTATTTGTTGCTCTTCGTTAATGGCTTTTGTACCGCTCACAATCTAGGAGGAAATTCTCTCCTTGTTTTCTTTTTCAACATTCCCTCTCCCCCTAACAACTCGCTTGGTGCGAGGTCCTGTTTTGGATGTGTTCAGAAAAAACGCCTTGTGTGATCAGCAAGGTGCTGCATCTGCATGGTATACGTCGGGGTTGCCGTACAAGATTGAAACAGTTTTCAGAGGAACAAGTCAGGTCACATAACAAGTGTGCACGAGAGGACGGGAAGAGAAAAAAAGAGAAAAAAAAAAAGAAAAAAAAAGAAAAAAAAAGAAAAAAAAAGAAAAAAACATGGACAAAACAAACCCCAAAAAACGAAGGGCGGCGCCAACTGCTACTAGCGCTGATACCATTGTTTACTCCGTGTTTTTATATTTGTATGCATACGAAAACCCTCCAGGTGCCATGAAGCACAGGCAGAAGGAAGTAGAGGCCGATGCAGACACAAGGGAAAACATGCATCATCATCCGCCACTGTCCTTTTTGCTACGCTCTCGCTGTGGGGCTCATTGTAAGGGCACAGCTACAACAAAGCTGGTAATTATTGTAATTATTACGTGAAGCCCCCTGCAAAAGCATAAAGAATTGTCCACTGCCTGGCTCATGCGACTACAAGCAAGGGAAAAGAAGGGAGGAAGGGCAGATTGTATATGTCTGGGAAGGAAGGCGAATAAAAGGACGTGCCTGTGATGTATACCACAATGAGAGGAAGGAAGGATGTGGAATATGTACTATGTATGTCAAGGAAGCTGACCGACTTGTCTTGTTGGCTTGGCCAGCAGGCTGGATACTTTGCTCCTGGCTCAGAGAGTACAGTACGTATCCGCATATGTAGGCTCTTGTCTCGTAGGTCTGTTTTTCTTAGTTTGATGCTGTTTGCTGAGTAAATGCCGGTAACTTTTCTACTGTATCAAGAGTAAAAGAATGAAATAGAGAAAATGGACATGGGAGTCCCGAGTCCAATGGAGGTATGTATAGCTATAGTGCTGCGCCTGCAAAAGGGTACAATATGCTTTCATTAGTCTGCACGGCCCATGGGCCCCTTGCGAACATAACAATCCCCGACTCGCAGCTCCACTTTGGGGATGATAAATAGATCGGCACTGTATGGTGGCAACGAGAGCTACAGTGCCAAGCCCCAGCTGGTGCTGTGGCAGAGTTGTATCTCTGATAGTACACTCACAGTAGGGATCAAAGAGCTGCACTGTATGTACACCTTCCGCATGATTACAAGGTTCTTGTTCTTGTTCTTGTTCTTGTGGTTCCCTTTTTCCTAGTTAATAGTACATACAAGTCCTCCCAGTGTTTGTTCCTTCATTGCTACTTGTTTGCTGCTCTCTGCGTCTTTAACTTAATTGCGCGTTGTATTTGTTGCTTCCATTTCTAGCCATCAACTTTCTATCCTGAAGATAGAATCCTCGGAGAAGATTGACGGGTAGCCTCCAGCTCGGAATTTCTTCAGCATCTTGTGCAAGTTGTTTGTTCATCAAGCTTGAAGTACCCATCCCATCTTCCAAGGCGCATTTCTTCAATTAGCTTAGCCCGACGACTGGCTGCAAGACAACCTTCCTGTCTATCTACCCAAAATAGTCACGTCAGGTCGTTGTCTCTTTTCGCAAGTGGCTGCTCTTTTTTCGTCTCTATTTGCTGGTTGGACAAAAAGCGACCACAGCCATCACAAGAACCACACATCCACCACGACCGAACTTGCGCCACTGCCCAATTATCGCAACTGCCTCGCTGTTTTGGGCGTCCATTTGTATATTCTTTACTGAGGGTTTATTTCTTTTCGGTTCTTGCCTTGTTAATTATTCCGCCTGCGAAAAGTCTAGCATTCAGCCTGATCGTTTGCTCTTGCTGTTTTGGTTGACCATGTAACTTCCTGTTTTCACAGTTCTGTGTACACTTTGAATATTGCTTCACCAGCGGCCTATTTTTTTTTTCTTCCATTTTCAATTCTCTTTCTATTTTTCTCCTTCATTTTTCCATCGTTTTCTTTTGCATCTTTCGTTTTTATTTCACCTTCACTTTTCTTTTCTTCTCTTTGCAGCCTTCTTTTCATTTCAGTCATTTTTTATACCCAGCCGTTTTTTTTTTTTCATTTTCATTTTCATTTGTTTTCTTTCCTTCACCAATTTCCTTGTCATCCTCGACGTGATTGTCTCTTCAGCTGACTTGGTAAAGAAGGCCCTTCGCGAGAGTTTGCTCAATTTCTGTATTGTCACACCGCCAGCCTCTTATCTATTTCCGTATCCTTCTTTGCTGCTGCAGATATTCCGGGCACCAGGTGCTCCTTGTGAGTTTTATGCCATCATCGTCCAAAGTACTCTACGACTCTAACGCTTCGCGATGCTTTTGTAACAGTTCCGTTCTCATCTCTCTTCCGAAGCCTCCACACTTTTGCACCCCGAATTGACTGGACTATATACCGAAAAACTGACCGCAAGCTCCCCCTATTGCACCGCGATCTGCTGCCGTACATCTGGGCCCTCCCCCATCCCTTGCCTAAAAAGCTTCTGTTCCTGGGCGGTTTTGGACTCTCCTGGTTATCACAACTCGCGAGACTTGTCTACAACAAAACTAGAGGGTCATCGTCTATAACTTTATACCATGGCGCCACCGCTCAAGGTCCCTGATACAGGCCTGGTCCTCTGCGACAGCTCAGATCCCTCTGCAAACCCAAAGCTTCCCATACAAGCGTTTACTTTGACCTTGGACAAGCTTGCATTGGAGGACATGATACGATGCGTCCAAAATGGCGACGAAATATCGTTGTCATTGGGGAAGCTGCCTGTAAGTCTTCTCCATGAACAAAGCAAGCAAACATTCAAGACCAACTTGGTGACTGACATCTGCCATGCAGACCCTCAACTACAGCAGCACTTCGTACAAAATCCCCAAACCAGAGGCATCCAACTCCCACGATCTTTTCTTTACTCAGCCTTTCGAGTCCTTGCGCAAAGCACACAGAGTCCCCGTCGTCTCAGATTTGTATACAAAACTTCCAAAAGCACAACCCAAGAAACGCTCCACTGCAAAGTCAGAACCTCTTTCTCCTAGCAGTGCCAGCCAGCGTGAAAGCATAGCCTCTGCAAGCAACAAATCACCAAATCTTAACTCTGACTTGGAAATCTTGCAAAACTCGATGGCTCGACATGAAGCTGCGCGGGGAAATACGTTGGTCCTTGGCGGTGTGCCCCCAACTGATATCAGAGGCAGTAAAAACAAAAGCCAATTGCTTCGCGCTGCAGAAAGCCTTCATTCACAAACCGACTCTTCTTCGGGCTCTATCAAAAGCGCCTCGCCCGGAGTTGAGAACAGCGCCCACGCCAAAACACAGAATATTCTTGAGCGGAACAAACTCCAAAGAGTCATGGTTGTCCATGAGCTAGCTGTCAGGGATCAAGCCACTGAGTATCTGCGTGAGAAATGGACTGGGAAGACGGAAGACTTCGATGCCGCGCTACATAAGGCGGCCGAATTCGATACGACTAGCAAGACCTGGAGTCTCGCTAAAAACTACTGGAAGGAGCTCGACGTATGGAATTACGATTATGACAGCGAACAAGAGAGGCAGGAAGCCATTAACAATGCTATTTCCAAGTATGATCGGATGCGCCTTTCTCCTAACCAAGACGAATGGCAGCGTTTGCTCCCCGCAGAAGAGCGCGGCAAGGGGAAGTGCCTGAGCAGGATTCAGGCAAACCTTATGAAAGGGCCCATGAGCTCGGTCAAGACAAGCGAAGATAAATCCGAAGCCATGAGTCGTTCAAAATCAAACCCGCTTCCCAAGCCCACGAGTAAGAAGACGGAAAAGGAGAAACGACTTCCGGCCACTTCGGGCGCTAAGAAAGCGACTGTCCAAAAAGTACCAAAGGCTAAGGCTTCTGCTACATCTGCTGCTGCCTCTGGAGCATCCTCAACTCCGTCCTCTGCGACTGCTGCGGCAAATGCGCCCAAGAAAAATTATCCCTTGTCTTCTGAGTTCGTTACTAGTGACATGAGTGATAGCGAGTCACACGCTTCTGTCACGGCTGCATCTTTAGATGAACCTCGACCGATTTCTAATGCCCGAAAGCCATCCCCCACAGCATCATCTATCAAGTCCGCGATTCGAGATAGCCCAACAAAATCGCGCACTGCAAAGTCTGGAGCTCCATCTTCAAAGCTTGCTGGATCTCCGACTAAGTCTATTTCTAGTGCAAAGATAACCTCTAAGGCTGCCCCAACCAAGGCCGCTGTTGTAAAGTCCACCAAAACTGCAGCTTCCAAGAGGCACCGAGAAGAAGAAGATGAAGATGATAGCTCTAGTTCTGGCACTCCGCTAAGCAAACGCCACAAGGCCAAGGCGGCGAATGGGTCAACAAACACCACTTCGTCTGCACTCGCAAGTCTTGCTTCATCCAAAAATCGCTCGTCTGAGACTTTGCGTTTTTCTGCCATATCTTCATCTAATGGTATTAAAAAGACCGGATCCCCCCTTGCCAGGAACTCTCCTGCACCCGTTTCAGAACCGTCCGAAACCCAGGCTCGGCCCCGTGTTGCAGAAAAGCCTGCAGCTGTGAAGAAGCGCCCTGTAGAAACTGAACGGGATGCTCCCAAGCCTAGCAAGACTAGTAGCGTCAAGAGCAAGGAGCCGGCTAAGGAGGTTGCGATAGAGACCAAGGATGGCGATGGGCGCAAAGCTAAACGTCCTCATGCCCCCCCTGAAGAGCTGATTAACAAGGCTGCGCGATTCAAGCTCAATTATGAGCGATATGCCAAATTGCATGCACAGATTGTCAACACAGAGAACCCACGCAAGGACCAGGTCGATTATTTGACCGACCTTCGAGAGAAACTGAAGGATATGAAGTCAACTATATACCGTGAGCATTTGTTGAGTTACAACTCATGAATGCCATTTTCTGCACGAAAGGTAACGAACGGCCTGGCTTCAATCTTCAGTGGGCACATTCCTCATACCCAACCGCCATTTTTTATTACATTATTTCCTTTTTTTTTTTTTTTTCACATACTTGTCTTCTGTTTCCTTATTGCTTCTTGTTTATCTACTCTATGACGATCGATATGTGGGTTATTTGTTATTTCAACGCATCAAGATTCTTGCTTCTATACGATGGTGGTGCTTCTTCCTCAACCATCATGTTTTTTGTGCTGGATTAACATTTCTGTTTCTTTTTTCTTTTTTTCTCCCCCCTTTTGCCATGTTCAATGGATAGTTCTTATTCTTTTCTTGTTTACTGCCCAATGGACTATCACCATGACTGGCTGCTTACCTTTTTTCTGCATAGCGAATTCTGTTTCTATAACATCCACATCCACACACACATTTGCTTTCTTTAGTCCCTAGGATGTCTTGCTTGCTTGTTCGGTAATATAATACAGTGAATTTTGAAATGATATTTTTCTGTTTATTTTCTGTTTATATATAGATACGAATGTCATTACTAATATCGCTTTCTGTTCTAGAGCTTTTTTTATTCTGTTTGTAGCTGTCTATTTTGTTTCCTTTCCTCAAATCGAGGGGTCTGCATTTTTTTCTTCAGACACATGTTTCAATGGACATCACGTGGCTTTCTTTACCTGGTATTTATACTTTCCAATCTAGTGGAGCTGATCGATGTGTGTCGACCGTATGCTAAGCGGCGTGCGGGACGGGACCTAAGGCGACGTGGTCCTCATTCAGACAGCCCAATGCAAGCAAGTTTGTTAGCGTTATTCTGGGCAGCAGCTTCCAAGGGAGGGGAGATTATACTAACGTGGAAAGAAAAAAAGGCGAACCCTGTCCTCATCAAAGTAATCGGAATCGAATTATGATATGGGCTCCTAGCACAAGTGCAAAGAGCCATAGCATGCTGCGTATCGCACTCAAGTGCTCTCACACGGATCTTCGCAACGGCCCTCCCAGAGGAAACACACAGGACAAGCAGAATCAGACTCCGACAAACACCGACGTCAATTCTGGCCCGCGGTCCTGCTTTTCTGATGCCAGTTGCAGACGTGATGTCACGCCAGGCCCTCACGGGCAGTTCACATCACCAGACTCGGCTAGCCCAGGGGACCATTAGAGCTGGGACAGAGCTTGTTTTGTATGGGGTGAAGAGATTACTCCGAATTTCTCCTATGCCAGTAAGCAAAAGAAAGAAAGAAAGAAATTCTTTCTAAGCCAAGTGAGATGTGTTCGAAAGACGGACATCTCTGTTTGTAGCATGGAAACGCAGCGTTGATGAGGACAGGGTTGAAGAGGAAAAGGAGGAGAGGAAAGGAAGAAAAGAAGGAAAAAGCTTTTTGTGCTTCGAAGAATGGTCGTCGTGGGTGGGGCCAATTGTACGGCAGAAAAGAAACTTCCAACAGCGGGCGGTGAGAGGTGTCTTGCTTGACTTTTTTTTTCTTTTTTGGACAACATGACTGCTGGTGCGAGGACTGCTGACCGCCTTTTTCAAATGCGTAGTAATAAAAAAATAATAAATAATCAATAATAAATCTGACGATAAATGTAGTGTATGTGAGGTGACGGTGGGTGTTGCGAGTTTGGCTTCAAAGGGGGAATTGCTAGTATACGCGGACAGCCCGAAGGTCCATCCATCAGCTTTACATAGCTTGCCTTCCTTAGGCTCATAATGCGGCCGGTGTGCATTTCTAGGGTTGACTCTGTCGTCTAGATGGAGTTTACTGTCTGCGCATAGACATGTGTAGTCTTTGCTTGTGAATCCTTTCACAACAGCCACCTATAATGCCCCCTTTAAATTGTCATGTCTCTCCCATACGTGCACCCCATCACCATGAAGCCCTGAACAACTGAATCCACATCATGGGATCTGTTTTGGACCTTCCCCAACTCTGGCAAAGACCCTCCTTTGACCAGCTTCTTCTTTGCTTACGGTCTCTTGAGATTAAGCCTCCGGTTTGGGTGCCTGGGGCTCGCCCAAAGAACGGAAAACGCGGAGAGCAGCACCGGTCGTACTCTGCCCACAATGCCCAGGAGATTGCAATCTATCTCTCGGGTATCGTAAAAAGCCCCCTCCAATGGCTTGACAGCGAAGAGGAGAAGGAGCATATATGGGACGAAACTTGCAAGCGGATTGCCGAGCGCTCAGGCAGGGCAGGTATGCTAACCGGACGTATCTATCCCTCGGAGCCTGTCGAGGCTAAGAAGATGATACACTAATACCTTTCATTCATTTACTAGCTATGGGCACCATGACCCGCTCTTGGCCTTTCCCAAATCATGCCGAGTCAGCCTTTGAGCTATCTATCCTGGAGCCTGCATTTACGGGGGATTCTCTGGGTCATAAAACATGGGGGTCCTCATATATGCTGGCCATGGATCTTCCTCGACTGGCGTCCGGCTCGCTCTCGCATTTGTTTAACGGCACAGGCCGCCCCTCTGTGCTAGAGCTAGGTTCCGGAACAGGGCTTCTGGGGATAGCCGCGGCCGCAATTTGGAAGACACACGTCGTTCTTAGTGATCTCCCTGACATCGTGCCGAATCTTTTGACTAATGTTGAGAATAATCGCGAAGCCGTCGAGAGGCTTGGCGGCTTGCTTTCGGCCGGCGTGCTGACATGGGGCTCGGACCATGAATTTGATAAAGGGCTGTTTGAAAGACGTCACCAACACGAGGTAGGGCAATAATTGAGTCCCTTGACAATCTGGTCTCTAGGATGGCTGGGTGCTGATTGCGTTCATTAGATTATTCTCGCTGCCGATTCGCTGTATGACGATGTACAGCCCGAGCTTCTCTATGCGGCCATCCTGGAGCACATTTCCCTGGATCCTGGCTCTGCGGTTGTTGTCATTGCTCCACAGCGAGATCGAGCAACCACCCAGCTCACCGCAAAGTTTCGCCTCTTGATGGAAACCGGATTGCGGCGGTTTGAATGTGTCGAGGAAGGCGAGCTAGACCAGCTAGATGACTGGGGCTCCGGTGATGATGATGATGATGATGATGAGGAGTCAGCCAATCCGCCAGTCAAGTGTTGGTGGGGAGTGTTTAGATACGCCTGAAAATAGTGACACACGTATGCTGCTGCTTCGCTTGGGATTATGATAATCCAAAGTAAGGTGAGCCATACATACAGAGAGCGGCAAAAGCCGTAGCCCTGGCCACGTTACGCCATGCCACACAAATAAAGGCTATATTATATATCAACGACCCTACATTGATGGAAAGAAGACGCTGGCTTCATCTCGTAACTGTACCAAGAAGCTGTATGTTCGATTTTAAAAGGTGATTGTAACACACGACGAAGAACTATGTGATCTATCAGAGGTTTAATATCAAATTGAAAGGAAAATAAACACCAGGCTGTATGAAATGAGATCCCACAGAAGAAAACTTCAGGTCCATGTATGGTAAAAGCAAGAAGAACAAGAAAAGAGAAATATAGCCTATGACGACGACGTAAGGGAAGACACAAGGGAAGGGTGATTAGGGCCAGACTGAGTAGAAACAAGGCTCACGGAAAATACGTTAGCCTAAATGTCTCTACACAAATATGCTAAACGTGCCATTGCCATTGTCTTTTACATCTTCAGGCATGAAGTTGAAGACCCGGAAGAAGAGATCCTGGAGAAACTCGTACTTGGCAGATCGGCGAATCATGAAATTTACAGATTTTGCCATTTCCGAAGCCGAGACTCTCTTTCCGCGAGGTGGAAGCTGATTGAAATTTGGCAGCGTCAAGTCGCCTATGATGAGGCGTTTGAAGTTCTGGCAGAGATTGCGGCTCTTTGGCGTCTTCCCAAACAACTCGTTGTCCATGCTCATGGCAAA
Organism: Ceratocystis variospora; assembly: GCA_038407165.1. NCBI lineage: Eukaryota > Fungi > Ascomycota > Sordariomycetes > Microascales > Ceratocystidaceae > Ceratocystis > Ceratocystis variospora. The sequence goes on along the minus strand of JAXHKN010000387.1, from coordinate 4,143 downwards.
GGACTGCAAACTAGTGACACCAGACTTGCCGTCAGAAGCGGAATCACGATCAAACCCAGCAAGAACGGCCAATTTGACAATCAAAACTTTGATTTGCATCGCGTGGAAGCTCTCGGTTTGTGGGTGAGTAGTAACAGTGCTTGATGTCTTGGCTGTAGTGTGTGAGAAGCCGGATATGTTAGAGGCGCTGCTCGACCATCGGCCGTTGCGACTTCCCTCTTTATTCAACCCGCCCAATACTAAAATGTTGGGGGGTTCCTGAACCGGCGAGCTCAGGCTAGGCGATAATGGGGTCTCGTCAAACTCAGTGATTGGAGTTTCGGGCGGCAGAGGGAGGTGGCGTTCACTGCGAAGAGACTCGCGTTTAGATGCTTTCGACCGATTAGATGCGCGGCTCTCGTTTCGCTCAGGCAGACTGCGCTCTGTCACATCTAGCTGAGGGGCAAAAAAGGTTGGCTGTTGGGAGCGAGGGGTGTTTCGATCCGGGCGAATTGAGGACCATCCTTCACGGAAAATATCGCAAAGTTGCCAGCAGGCTTGAATAGCAGACTCGAGAATGTCGATGAGGTCACTGGATGACTTTTCGTGACTTTTCTGGCGGAGGCTGAATAGCATTTCTGCTAGCGACCAGCATTCCCTGAGAAGAGAGTCGGCTTCCATAGTTAGTTCGGATCTCTGCTTCATAAGGCGGTGGCAGAGAGTCACGTAAAATTCCAAAGTCCGCTCACGGAAAGCTTCGGGGAGAGTGCTGCTGTCTTGCGCGCTGAAAAGGTGGTTGTTAAGCTCAAAGCTGACTCTTAGAACAGAGTCGCCAGCATTGTCGGGCCGAAGTCGAATATCGAACAGAGACTGGCAGAACTCTCGGCAAAGGTTGAGGGTTTTGTCGATATGAAGAGACTTTGTGTTGTCATCAAAGTTGGCATAAAGCATTTGACAGAGCTTCCAGCAACATTTCCATGCCTTTTCATGGGCATCCGGACTCTCTAAACGGCCAAAGGCTCTAGTGCGATGAATTTTACTTAAATTCGACAGCGTGTTGCAGAGGGTCCAGCACTCTTGGAGGGCCGAGGTCAAGGTTTCAACCTCAAAGCCAGAGTGGCTGTATGGACGGCGGTACCCATGGCCCATAACGGCATCTCCATCCTCGATTTCTTCGATTTCTTTTAAATGCGACATTAGCATTTTTCTTTAGCAAACATGCGAACTGTGTACCGACAAAACTCACTTTCCAGGCTGCTGCTGCTTCTGGGCCGTCCACGAGAAGAGTCGAAAAAGTCCCTCGACAGGTCCTGGGCGCGCGGAGTTCCGACGTCGATATTGTAGCCCGTTAGTTTGATATTAGTCACAAGGGCTGATGGTGTTTTTCTCTCAGTAGCATTTTGTTTCTAGAACTCAAGGTTAGTTTGATATGCAACTTTGGGTACAAATAGAAACGCGAAACAATGGAATGCCCTACATGCGAGCTTGAATTGTCAGAAATGGCGGCAGCGTCTGCGGCATGATCCCGATCTGATTCCCAGGTTTCGGAGGCTTCGTGTGATCTTGCAGTGTCCTGGCCGGACTAGTGGTACGTTAGCTACAGTTAATAGGGAGCACAGGCAGAGCGGCAGGGGGGGGGGGGATCCTGCTTCTTACCCAGGCCAGGAAGCTTTGTGGCGCATGAATGACCGATATGGATTCTTCGCCTGTAGAGAAGCGCATGCTATCTGGTATGTTGGTTTCCAACATTTTGAGCTAGGGGCCAGGCGACTTGTTAGCGACAGGTTATCGTCAGACGATCGCCGAGTCTTGGGTGTACCTGGGGAGGCTCTGAAACAGACTGAGGAGATTGCGCCCCAGTGTCATTAGCCTGCTCATTGTCTTCTATTTCTGTGCTTGCAGTTCCATTGGAGGTCACAGGTGACGGCCCTACGATGTCACTTGGGCTTATGAGGCCCAAGTGCGCAGGAATTTTGTTGCTTGAAGAGCCGTTGCGGGGGTTTTGATGACTGGGAAGATTGGTCGAGGGGCTGGCGTATCGATGTAGATTAGAAAGTGGAAATTGATTCTCAAAGGGAGAAGAAGATGGAGAGGGGGAGGGGGGGGGGGGAAGGGAGGATCTTGTTAGAACGAGAGAGGGGAGACATACATGTATGTATTGTCCAGTGACAAGTTGGATAGAGGATCTCCGGAGGAAGCCTGAATGGGGTTTTCGAGAGCCATGATGCTGGGGTGAAAGCCAGTATACCGCAACGGAGATGCTAAGAACGATAGGAAACTATGGCGAAGCGTCAACAATGCAATTGCACTGGTCAGACTGTAACTGACGCTAGACTATACAACGCTGGGGAGTGCGCAAAGCCAGCAAGATTATTGTAGTTGCAGTGTTGCAGACTGGCCTGGAGCGAGCCTGGGAGGATGATTTTTTCGGCTTCAAGAATAAGGGCAATAAGCCCAGAGGCTCCGGCACCCTATATACCGAGTAGTATGCAGTAGAGAACGATGGAAGAGACGAAGCTCCAGAAGAAGTCGTAGCAAAGAGTATAGGGCGCCGTCAAGATATGTATGTACCGCAGCTTGGGTATAAGACCTCACAAGACCACAAAAGGCAAGTGTACGACTTGGCTATTTGCCTGGTTGAAGCAAGAGGCCGGCGAAGAGGTAGAAGAAAGAAAAGAGGCAGTAAAGTCTCGTCTACGAAAGCAGGCCGGAGTAGAGCGGGAAGGCTGACGGTTTCTCCAACAACGAATAGAGGCGGCCGAGAAAAAGGCCTGGCTGGGTCTGTGATGTCCAGAGACTCAGCTCAGCGATTTAGTAGTGAACGTGCACCAAAGCAGATGGGAGAAGAAGGCCAGGGGTAGAAAGGGCCTGGGAGAGCGATTACATGAATAAGTGTCTCGTAGCAGGCGAAAGTGGGGAGATGGGAGAAGGAGCCCAGGAAGACAGGAGGGGGGGGGGAGCCAACAAGCATGGAGAAGTTGTGGCGCGTAGGTCGCAGCAGCATAACATAACCAACCTGCTTGGCCGAATGTGACCCCAGTCAGAGAAGAGAAGCTAAAGAGAGAAAAGAGGAAAAACATGAGCCAGGCCGAGCATTAGCTATATTTTGTGGCACAGGACACAAACGAGACACTGAAGATGGCCAAACGGGGTGCTTGACTTAGCTCTAGTGTATAGGCTAAGATTTAAGCAAGCCAGCAAGACGGGGGGAGAACGAGTATATAGGACAGCTGGAGCAATAAGAGGAAAGAAAAGGACCCAGGGCTAGAATAGAGAAGATGCCCCTCATAGGAGAATTTGACAGACGCCGACAAGGGTCGACAGAAAGGTCATGCAAATCTTGGTGATGAGGGACCAACGATCGGTCAACAGTTTAGTATATGCACTTCAGCGAGGCCCAAGTGTTTTTGATGGTTGTTGTTGCTGTTGTTGTTGCTGTTGTTGTTGCTGTCGTTGTTGGTTTCTTTTTCTTTCTTTTTTCTCTGGAGGCTAGCCCGGGCCACGCCGTCTTTCCACTAGCTAGCTAGCCAGCTGGTTTGCCTACAGCATTTGACGATGTCATATCGGCAGTCAAATGTAGAAATTTACGGTTCCTTGCACGACAACCTGGCTTTTTCCATCCATGAAGCAGACACAGCGACGCCACAATGTATGTATGGGCTCATTAGATGTGCCATGGGAATCTAGGGCCTGAGAGCACAAGCAGAGGATCCGTTTCTGGTCAAGACGAGTAGGAAAAGAGAGAGGTACAGACAGAATGGAGGAGAACAATGAAAGAAAGACGAGATAAAATGGGAAAAGAATAAAGGGAAATAATAGAAAAATCAAATTCACAAAAATATTTGTCAAAAATCAAGAATGGAAACTACCCCTCCCCTCTTCGTCCGCTACAAAGGCCGGCGCTTAGGCTCTACCCAATGAGAGAGCTCCAAGCTCAATCCTTGCCCTGTCGTCATTCTAGTCGTCCACATCGTGGCCAAGTAGTCCCGTCCCACAGACAACAACGACATCCAAGCCAATGCAACCAAGAAGCGCAGAGAAAGAGCTACAAGACATGCGCTGCCATCTGCAAAACTGGTCTCTAATAGCCTTGCATAAGCTATGTCCATCCCACCCTCCCACCTCACCATCTACTCAACCCTCACACACCAAACCACAAACACC